>JFFI01001621.1:0-19081 GCA_001563125.1 Colletotrichum salicis
CATCGGAGCACCCTCAGCCAATCACAAACCTTCCAATGTCAGACGCCATCTTCGCGATCCGGGTCCTTGTGCCTACCCTCGGCTAAGTGGACATCATCGATTCCGGCACTTTGGACCTAGTACTCCTTCTCAACCCTCAAGCCTCCAAACAACGATATTCCGCCTCCCTCCCACCAGCGAATACCAATTGAACCGCCCGTGAACTACCAGCGATCACCATGGCTTCGATTGTGCGCCCTGCTCTTCTCCGGCAAACCGCTACGGCGGCCCGCATTGCCCAGGCCACCCCGATCCGTTCCGCCTTCGTCAAGAACTCGTCAAGAGTCGCCGCCTTCCACACAACCGCCAAGAGGGATCTCTTGCCCGTCGGTCCTCGTACGTTGCAATCCCGTTGCACATTGGAAAGATACGATTGAACTTTTGCTAACCTACCGTTGCAGAGGTCATCCAGGGTGGAGGTACGAAAACCCATGTGAAAGTCAAAACTTTGAAGAAGAAAAAAAGCAAGACATCTTAACCCATGATAACCTCTAGTGAACGACCCTGCCCCCGTCCCTCCCCCGAGTCCCGCCCACGGCTCCTACCACTGGAGCTTCGACCGCCTCCTCGCCGCCGGCCTCGTCCCCATCACCATCGCACCCTTCGCCGCCGGCTCCCTGAACCCGACGACCGACGCCGTCCTCTGCGCCATGATCCTTATCCACTCCCACACCGGCTTCCAGAACATCATCATCGACTACGTCCCTACCAAGCACTACCCCAAATCGCGCAAGGCGACCATGTGGGGACTCAACGTCGTCACCGCACTGGTCGGCCTCGGCCTGTACGAGTTCGAGACCAGCGACGTTGGTGTCACCGAGGCTGTCGCGCGTCTGTGGAAGGCTTAGTTTGGGAGAGAAGAGGTTGAGGTGTCGTTTGTCCTGTGAGCGGCATGCAGCAGGGCTGACTGGGGAATAATGTCTGAGGGTGCGTATCGCTAAAAGCGGATGAGCCTCAAGAATGCGACAAGGGGGGTTGAAGATGTTATGCTAGAATACCAGCGTCAGAGTTATGGCGCTGAAGTCGGCTTACTGTATGTGTGATTCAGGGGGCGCCAGGGTTTAGAATTGGGACGGCCAGTGTATAATCACCAGTCTAGGCAAAATTGGATTCTTTGTCAATGAACCCGGCAGTTTCTGTAAGTGACATTGAATGTGAATCGGCCTCTAGGACGACAGGGCTTCACATATGTCTCTCTGAGGCGGATGAAGCGTACGATGTTCGCCAGATCACACTACTGCCATGTGGTGGGTAGTATCGGATTTCTCGGCTTGGAAGCGTTCGACGGAGAAGATATTTTGAACAAGTAACCGCGATGACTATTTGCTAGAGATCTAGGTAGGTCTCTTGGCGTGCATCAGCGAAACCTCCAAGAGTCTGGGCCTCGTCACGAGGTGCGACTTGTCGTAGAGAGATTTACGTCTCTCTACGAAAAGTCACTGAGAAGTAGGTTCTCCTAACGTTGAAATCACCAACTTCAGACCAGAAGCACCTTCACTCCGTGAAGGTCAATGAGTATCAATTTTAAAGAGCTTTATCTTACGCTAGATCATTTTCGGGTCAAATATCTCGAATCAGTCCTTCCCAACCAGCAGCTGCATAATACACGGCCGCACTTACACCACCCAGCATACTCGTCAATCATCACTCTCATCACTCTCATTGCGATCCCAGCACTTTCCCGAGGGACAGTTTTCGTACAATTAGAGGGAGAAACTGGTGATCTCAGAACCTCCTATGTGATCCATCTCAGGGGTCGGCGGCGGAAGGTTCTCAACCTTGGTGTTGATCCAACACGACGCATACATGTTGACACGATCGATGCAGGCTCCGTCCGTACGAGCTCCAACCCTCTTGGGCGAGAAGCCGTGGGCCTCAAAGACCTTGACGTACCAAGGGCTCAGAGCCGACGAGCGAAGCAGCACCCGCCCGCCCATCTTGAGAGCGCGGTTGAGCTTCGTGATCTGCGCCGCCGCGGCCGGGCCGCCGGGGTCGAACCAGTCCATGCTGTCCATGATGACGGCGACGGTCAGCGTGCCGGGCGTGATGCGGTTGATGACCTCGTCAATCTCGTCCGTGTGGATGCGCAGGCCGTCAAAGGCGTTTGCGCGCGAGAGCCTGGCGTGGGCCTTTTCCGAGAGGTAGTCTGGGTGGCACCGCCTCGTGAAGTCGCCCGTCATGCAGACGTGATAGTATGGGTTGTTGGCGGCGATGTGCGTCTGCTCGGCCACGGGGTCCAGGGTGTCGACCATGTAGCGCCAGATGGCGTGGGAGCGGACCTTGCGGGCGGTCGGGGAGGGTCCCTTTACGGCCTCGCTCTCGGCGTGGTCGTTCTCGATCATGGCCAACTGGTTCTTGGGGACGCCGAGGGCAGCCCAGAGGAAGCTCTCCTGGCTGACAACGAGCTTGCAGACGAGCTTGGACAGCAGGGTGGGGCGGATCTTTGTGCGCCAGACCTCGCGCTGCTCGTTGAGGGTCTTTGTGGAGAGGAGCTCCTTGACGGCGGCGCGGCAGCCAAAGACGCGCGAGATCCAGCGGAAGACACGGATGGCGTGGCGGGAGCCGCCGGTGTCGTAGAGACCGTAGCCCTTTGTGTTGGTGAAGACGTGGACATTGTTGAGCCAGTACTGGAACGCGCGGCTGGAGAGGTGGGGGGAGAGCTTGTTCAGGAGAAGCGAGCGGAAGTCTGGGTGCTTTCCCTCTCCGAACAGCTTCCAGAAGTCCTCGTAGGGAAGGGCAGTGTAAGATGCAACCTTGAGCTCGAGGAGGTGGTTCTGAGTAGGGTTCAAGTCGACGGCGTGGATTCTGGCAGGGCTCTGCATTGCGTAGGAGAGGATGTTATCGCCGGCGCTGGTGATTGCCAGGACCACGTCGTCAGAGCCGAGCTTCAGAAGGTGCTCGTCCACCCTCGAATCTTCCCATGTAAATGCGTAGATGTATTCATCGTGGAACTGGGTGTGTTTCTGGAGTTGATCGTCGTAGTAGATGCGCCAGTGGTGGTTCTGGTAGAAGAAAGATGGCAGTGGTAGGCTCGCGGACAAGTTCTGGATGGCTGCCATGAAAGCCTTGGAACGGATCTCAGGGGCTGATCGATCAATGGCGCGGGTGAGAGCATCGCCCGCGCTAGCAGGCATCAGGTAGGGCGACTCCGTGACAAGGGCATCGATCTTCTCAATGATCTCATGCGGCAGACTGGTGGAAGAAAAGGGCTTCTTGTGGCATCCAACCCAGATGTAGTAAGGAATGTGACCGAGACTGTAGTTGCGGGTGTTGATGTTCAGGACACTGCCAAACTTGTACTCAAGATAGTCACGGCGGCTAGCCTCGAGGCCAACGCGATCAAGATCAAACCAAGCGCGCCAAAAGGTCCTCAAGAACCAGTTGACGTGACGCCCAACAAGCCCAGCAGTGAAGTTGCGGAAAGAGAAGTCGGTCTTGGACTGGACGTAGAAGTCAACGACTCCCATGACACCATCTGGAGACAGAAGAGATGTGAGCGACTCGATAACGGAATAGTAGTCGGGCTTTTGGTCAGACAGTCAGTTCTAGCCAGTATAAAGAGTGCTTCTTTGAACAACTCACGATCATGGACAAGCTGTAAGACATGGTGATGAGATCGGCGCCGCCATGTTCCGCACGCTTCTGAGAGAAGTAGCTCAGAACGGGCGAGCGAGGAGGGACGCGATTACTTGGGAGATCATTTTCATAATCTTCCAGTCGGAACTTCCTCGCGTCCTCACAAACAACCTTGACATTGTTCCAGCCAAGGCGTTCGAAGCGCTGTCGGGCGACCTCGCATAGAGAAGGAGAGAAGTCCACGAGGTAGACGCTTGTGAAGAACTCGGGGACATTGACAAAACTAGACATAGCCTCAATGTTCCAGCCTGTTCCTCCACCAACCTATTCATCGTCAGTCGAGGGTCGGAAGAAACAGTGTGGCTGCTGGGACGACTTACATCAACCCAGACTCGCTTGGCCTTGTTGCCCTTCTTGGGACCTTTGGCCTTCAGCTGTGCGGCGACAAGCGCAAGCATATCCTCTCGGCCCTGCAGAAGGACCCTCCTGGTAGCATCATATGCGCCGGCTTGCTTCTTGTAGAAGCTCTCGAGGGCATCCTGCTGGTTGCCCTTCTTGTCGCCATTGTGCGGCTTGATGAAGCAGGAGTAGAAGAAGAGCAGGAAAGATCTGAAAAGCCCGGGGGCCTCTAGGCTTTCCGCATCATTCTTGGAAAGAAGCTTGGAAAAGAGCAGGCCGCTGAGGGCTACTGCACTTAGTCCAGCAAAGGTAGTCTTGAGATCAAGGTCGAGGGGCAAAATGTTACCACCAAGAGAAGCCATGGTATTCTCTCATTGCTCTGGGCGAAGAGAAGGGTGCGTTGAAGCGGTTCGGGGGCTCTTGGCAAGTTGAATTGTTAAAGAAAGCGTTTCCTTTGAAGGAGCAGGGCAGGGAAACAGCAGACAGTATTTGCGCATCACAAGAGGACAGCAGCGCTATATAGACTTCTATACAGAATGACTGCGTTATATTCCGATGGTCACTCGACCGGAGATCTTGTATGGCGTACATTGAACAGCGTTGGACAATACGGTAGATTGCCAGGTAGCATCTACATGAGTTGCTCTCGAAGCGAGTAACGAATCGCTGAGACCATGACTGCAGTGTCCAGGAGGAGGTCGTGGTTGAGACGTCAGACCCTGGGTGACCTAGGACCCTGAAGTAGAGAACCCCACCACGAGCTTCTCCGTTGAGCCAACCCCGCCAGGTCGTTGTAGAGCTCCTAGCGCGGCCGCGTGGGTGAGGTGAACACGGGTTGCCCATGCCAGCGCCTGCGGGCCAAGTCGTGTCGACCAATAGCCAGAGCACATGGTCAAACCATCTGGACATCAGCCTCTTGTGCTCGTGGAATGGGAATCGCCAGAGCCAACACGCCTGCACCAATCCTCTGTTAGTTCAATGGCACGAGATGCTGCGAGACACACCAGTCTTTTTGCTTCCGTACCCATATGGGGGGGGGGTTTGGTTTTTACGTGGGGACAATGACATCGCCTCTGCTTTGGTTTCCATGCTTCGCCAGCGACGAAGCTACGGTGTTCCCATCAGAGACAATGGCTTTTGTACACCAAGTGCGTAGAAATCACTTTAATTCTGTCAGGAATTAGAGGAGGCCAAGTTCCAATGACGATTTCACAGAGTCAAGCCAGGCGAGTTGAGGAGGCAACCATGTGAGTTTCGCAGTATGGATGATTTAAGTCAAGATGTCAATATGGCTCGTTCGCGTGAGTGGCCGCCAGCTTTCCGAGTTGGATTCGAAGCTATTCAATTGATAGGCGACAGATCGTCCGTTTGAGTTAGACTAGGACATTGCTTGTTGCCATGCATAACGTAACGTAGTGCATCGATATGCGCAGACCACAGATTGTCCGGGGTTGGGTGGGAAGGACACGATGCCAATGAGAGAAGCGCCCCAGAGCACATGGCTCCATCGACGGCTCCTCATGAGCTCACTGACAAGAAGGAGAGTTTCCCATCTCGCGAGAATCCCTAATCTCTTGTGGAGCTTAATGCTACGAAGATTATCATCCGAAGGGTATGAAAAGGGGAATTTCGAGTACCTCAACCAGATGGGATAATCGATTTGCAGAAGCATTCGGCGAATGGAAGCCTACGCCAGCCAACGTTGGCTTGTTTCTGGACTCGCGAGAAGCGCTTGATGTTCCTCAAATTGAGGAGCAAACCCAATTTCGTGGCCGTGAATTCTCTCAACTCACTTGTGTTCTCTTCCCCTGCGTTATTGTTGTTGTTGTTGTTGTTGTTGTTGTTATCTGGTTCCAAAGACAAGAAATATCGCTGCTCCATGGCGGTATTTCTGATGCTGCTATTAGTGATTGAATAAGCCAAAGCGTAATGATGAATTCAGATCACATTTTTTGACTGATGATAGAATGAGCAGCACCAATTGTCCATGTCTAATTTTGTCCGTAAAGGTGAGTGCGAGCTGTGAAGTTGATATTGCTCTGTTGGATTTTGATAGAGGCCAGCGAAGCACACACTGTATAAATCGTCAGTCAATTATGTGTATCGCACAGTACACCTACCGACACTATGGCTTCGTGGTTACTGCTTCTTTCCCGGGTCAAATGGGGTCTTTTTCAGCAGCATTAGAATTTGCTTTTCAGGAAGCTCACTGGCGTATCATCTCTAATCCCCAAAACTTTCGGCTGTACACCTATGCAGTGGTTTTCATGACGTACACCTATCTAAATTTACACGTCGAAATACGGTAAACGATTTCCATCACACCTGAAAATGGTCCTTCTTCGGGAAGCCTGGACGCAAAGCCTTGTGTTGGCTGCACGAAAGCATTGCAATTATGGCCCGGAACATAGAGCTGTTACTAGAGCGAGTTTAGACTCAGTTTTACTATTATCGAAAGAAATCTTAAGGACGAATGAATGTGGTCTTCTTGGCAAAAGTGGCTTCATTCACTAGGTTCGTCCATGGGATACATTATGGGAAAGAATCGGATCTGGGAGACGCCCTCGGCATGAAAAGAGCAGCTTCATTGAGAATTTGCCTTCGACCAGGTAGTTCGCTTTTCTCAATAGAACATATCCAAGTAAGTAAGGCAAGCATAATTTTCGAGGTCTGTTGATTCCCTTCCCATGGAAATGGCCAACCTCTTAAAGAAAGGGAAGTTGGGGAACCATTTCCGTGCCGGTGTATTCTTTCCTATAAACCTAACCACACATGACCCTCATTTACACCTTCTTCAAGTTTGTGTGATGTCCCTTGATAAACACACCATCGCAGTTAGTTCCTGCACTGTTTCTGTTACAAATGGCATAATGTGACATTAGCATCGTTGAGTACCTGTGGCCGTTTACTCATGTTGTCCAATGTCGTAATAGAGTATTGCATATCTCCGGCAATAAGGGTGATCAAGACGATGTCGTTGTGGGAGAGTCAAACAACTATACCCAAGGTAGCTTACATAGATGGCAAGGTGAGGAAACACGTCATGGCCAGACATCAATATTATATTGACCCAAGGAAGGAGGCACTCCAGATCCCAAGCCTTTTGATATGCGAGATGACGGTTTCGTGAGATGGGAGCTGAGGAACTGAAAGTCACCAAAGCTTACCTGGTCCCTGTGCTTTCCTTAGGTAAGGTACCCGGTTCACAGAGACGCTTCCTATTCTGGCGCTGACGGAGCACTTTCCCCATGTACCTACCTTCCCCCAGACTTCCGCGGGTACCTTAACCCCAGGGTGCGTGCAACAGGCGAGCTCGGGCGATTCGACCCATACTTCCGCGACCGGTGACCAATCCAGTAAGCAGGTTGGGCGTACCTTACCGATACAGGGCGGCGCGATCTCGAGTGCCATTCAGTTGACGCTTGACATCAAAGGACCAACCTTCACTTCGACATATCAGATCCATCTCAAACCTCGACAAGGACGACGCGCAAGCTTCAACCTCATCAAAAGCCAGACCGCACCTGAGAGCGCCCATCACAGGCTGCCCGCGATGCCGCCTGCTGCGAGCCAAAAGGGCACCGGCAAGAAAGCCGGGCCCGGTGCTATGCGACAGCGCAGCCGCAACACGACCCCGAGCTCTGTCGTGCCCTCCGCCAACTTGCCCCCTATCGAAGCTGTCGACACCGAGTATCTCGAGCTACGCGTCGAGCAGTTCCGTAACCTCAACTACGACGATCTCGTAGACCAAGGCGCCTCCAATGCCGTCATGCCTGACTCCAAGAGTCTCGATGGCATGATTGCCCGGCTACAGCGCCTGCAGGAAACCATCGACAGGCGAAGCAACTTCTGCGATAGGGGTATGCGCATATTAGCCAGCACGCGCAAGCAATACGTTGACGTCGACGAGCCTGCTGAACCCGCCGCGAAGGCCGAGGGCGACGGCAAGAAGACGGGCAAGACCAACAAGAAGAAGAGAAAGGCGGCCGATACCCTGGCACCACCCCAGGAAGGGGGAGTCGGTAGGTCACTACCCTTCTTTGGCCCTGTGCGGTCTAGTGCTCTTTCACGCTTTTTCTTGGTTTGTTCGTGGGGCATGGGATGCTCACCGAAAGCTCACCTCGTCACCGCGCGACTAACCTGGATTCCTCGTATTGAAATTCGAGTACTGACCTCGCCTGCTACCATAGAGCGATCATCCCCGCTTAGGGAATCCACTAAACCACGAAAGCTTTCGCGCGACTCGGCCAGTTCTTCCCTGTCACCCGTCGCGCCTGCAACACCATCAGCAATGGAAGTCGACGAGAAGAAGAAGAAAAAAGAAGAGGCCGAAGAGGAGGAGGAGGAGGAGGAGGAGGAGAGCTCGGAAGACGAGGGCGCGCCGCCCAAAAAAGCCCAACCCGCTGCGCACACCTTCGGCGACGATCCCTCCACCTTCCCCGATCCGACCGTCTACGAAATTCGCCCGACACACCCAGGCATGCCAGAGGACGAGATGAAGGAGATCTTCTCCGTCGCCGTCTTCCCAAAGACTGATCTGGCGGATCTCATCGCTGGCGATCCTCCCGACAAGGATTTTAGCAGTGCCAAGCCCACGAACCAGATCAGCTTTTCCACCTTCTCGACCTACATGGAGCCCTACTTCCGGCCTTTTGCTGAAGAAGACCTCGGCTTCCTTCGAGAGCGCGGCGATCGCGTCACACCTTTCCACATGCCCAAGAGAGGCAAGAAGCACTACACTGAGATCTGGCAAGAGGAGGATGGCGCCATGGCACTCGACAAACCTCAGGGTGCGCGCGAACAGTTGGCGCCCAACCAGGCCCGTGGTGCAATTGACAACATGGACGACGACGTTGCCGAGACGGATAAACTCTCTGTCGGCCCTTTGTTGTCGCGGCTGATGCAGGCGATGCGACCCGAGAACCGACCCCAGGCGGATGAAGAGAAAGCACCCAACGGTGTCACCAACGGAGACACTGTCATGAATGGCGGCAGCGTCAATGGAGAAAATGGAGATACACAGCAGAGCTTCGTCGACGATAAGGGTCCACCGACTGTGCCGCCTGCATCTTTCATGCCCGAATCGAATTCCGAGGCATGGAAGAAAGCTTCGCATCCCAAGTTGGAGTACACCCAAGTCGATGAACGAATCAAGCAGGAACTGAAGCACATCGGCTTCCTTCCCCAGGAAGGCAACTTCGAGACGGAGTACGACGGCGCATTCGACGATGAAGTGGCAGCACGACTGCGCTTGCTGCAAGGTCGCCTGCGGGAGCAAATGCTCATCAACGGCGCTCGCAAATCTCGACTCACGGAACTCGTCAAGGAGCGCATGGCGCACCAAGAATACCAGACAATTCTGGAGGATCTCGACACACAAGTGCAGGCTGCCTATCTCAAGCGAACCCGCACAATGGGCAAGAGCAAGAAGAACAAGAGACCCGGCGGTGCTGGAGGAGGCAGCCACGCGGTTGGCGGTGCGGCTGGTATGGCGAGACCAGGCATCGGCGACATGACCAAGACCTTGATGGAGCGCCGGAAGCGCTGGATCGATACTATAGGATCTGTGTTCGACGACGAAAGCCTGGGCAAGGTGCCGCGTGGCTCGGATCCCGAATCCTCCATCTTCAAGGCTCCTGTCATGGCTGATTTGATGAAGAAAGAGAAGTCGCAGTGGGACGAGGAAGTCGAGGAGGAGTAAGGTATTCAGCTCACCCGGCTGAGGAAAAACGGACGATTGTCAATATGTTATGACTAGCACTGGTACATGTTTTGGTATGGTTCTGGGTTCTCGGTTTTGGGAGGTAAAACTTTGGAGTGGCAGTCGATGTTTTGGACTGGACTCGGTGGACGGCGTTAGGAACAGCATAGAGGACTGGATGTGATGAGGCCTTGTCCTTGAGTTGATGAGGCTAGCCTGTAGCCAGATCAATACTTGGTTGTGTTAATGAAGAAACCGAGATACCAATATTGCCCTTCATAATATGAGGCCGTAGTCATCATCAGTTGAATCACAGCAACTAGGTTTCGCCCGATACCTGGATGCTTTTCTTCAAGTCTAAGTGGGCAGACAACTTTACTCTAAGGCCAACCATGTTGAGCTGTGTCACAGACAGACTAATTAGACACGGTTCTCATGAACCGTGAAGATGTGGTTCCTCCGAGTCTTCGGATATAATCATCCGCCTGTAAACGCGCTTGGCCCTCCTCACACCTAGACCACCACTGCTCAAAACCACAAGATGAAAACACTAGCAATGTCTCTCGGCATAGACTATCTGAGCTACGGTGCTCTCCTCACCGGTCTCGAGAGCACCTCTGTTCACGCTGCCGTTGCAGAGCGAGGCTACGATATACAAACCAACGTCCTCCGCATCCCGGCCCACCTCGGTTGGTCTGCAGGATGCTCGGGAGTAGGAACGAGCTTGCTATGGCGGCGGTTGGGGGCGAGTTTCTTTTCACTTGAGGCTGCTTGGATTTTCTGGATCCGCATGGTATGGCTGGCCGTGATGGGAGTATACGAAGACTTGAGAAGTTACTGACTTGTGATAGTACCGCATAATTGCAGTTCCCTGGTATGAGTGGTGATGTATGTCTGAGTACCAAGTTGTGGCATACAGTTTTGGTTCGTCTTCACATGAAGAGACTCAAAGTTGGGAGGTCACTCTGGGATTATGACGGTAGTCGTAGTCTCGAGATCAACATGTCCTGATGAGACGTCTAGACATCCCCGCGATGTTGAGCAACGGCACTCAAAGCGGCTCGGTGGAACAGCATGGGAGTTTACGGATACAGCATTGGGGTTCATAAGGTATTCGTAGGTCTTCTTTGGTTAGCTTATCGCCTAAAATTGGACGTAATGCCTATTAGACAAACGAGAGTCTTGTATTGGTCCGCGGGCGGTTTGGCAGTCACTTTCTCAGGGACCTTCCTTGTGCGGGGTAGTGGAGGGCCAATCAAGCTTCCATTTGGAAGGGGACGTATCCCAAGCAGCCGGCCGGGCCTTATCATCATCCCACCTTTTTCGCAGGTGGCCGCCGGTCCAGGCCCGTGGGCGGCGCAAACGGCCGCTCTCTCACTATCGAAGACGGCCACCTGCCTGTAATGTCTAACTACCCTTTTGGCGCCAGCGAGTCTTCTAAACCCGTAATCTGTGATTTTTCTCTCACCAACACCTACAACAGCTCATGAAGACGAGTTAATCTGGCCGAGAGTCATCAACAATCTGTCAGGATGCATCTCGTTCCAAAGGAGGTTTGTACTCATGTCCATTTTGCCCAAAGTTTCTCTCTCTTACACATCCCTGTCGCCTTGGCAGGATTTGGTAGAGACAGCAATGTTAACGCGGGACGTCGTGATTGTAGCTCGATAAGCTCGTCATCTCTCAATTAGGCTCTCTGGCGCAGCGGCGGCTTGCCCGGGGCGTCAAATTGAACCACTCTGAAGCAACGGTATGAATACCTCTTTTTGCGGTGCTATCGCCGCACTCAAAGTTCGTATGCACTAACACGGCTCAACCGCAGGCACTCATCGCCAGCAACTTGCAAGAGCTCATCCGCGATGGTAACCACACCGTGGCCGACCTCATGAGCTTGGGTGCTACCATGCTAGGGAGGAGACACGTGCTCCCCTCCGTCTGCAGTACCCTTCATGAGATCCAGGTCGAGGGCACCTTTCCCTCAGGGACCTACCTCGTGACTGTCCACAACCCCATCGCGACGGACGATGGAGACCTAGCACGCGCCTTATACGGCAGCTTTCTTCCCGTGCCCAGCAATGATCTCTTCTCGATGCCCGAAGTCGCGGCGTACGAGCCCAAGAAGGCACCTGGCGCCGTCGTCACCGCGGTGCGCAAGGTTGCGCTGAATGAGAAGCGCAGCCGCATCAGGCTCAGGGTGAAGAGCAAGGGTGACCGCCCCATCCAGGTCGGCTCACACTATCACTTCATCGAGACGAACCCGCAGCTCGAGTTTGACCGCGAGAAGTCGTACGGCTACCGGCTGGATATCCCCGCCGGAACTTCGGTACGTTTCGAGCCCGGTGATGTGAAGACGGTGACTCTCGTCGAGATTGGAGGCCACAAGGTCATCCGCGGCGGCAACAAGCTCGCCTCGGGCGGCGTCGAGCTCTGGCGCGCAAAGGAGATTGTGGAGAAGCTTCAGCTGGCCGGGTTCGCCCACGCACCGGAGCCCGAGGCCGTCATGAACTTTGCCGAGGTCTACCAGATGGAGAGGGCGGCGTATGCGACAATGTTCGGTCCCACCGTGGATGACCTGGTCCGGCTCGGTACCACCGACCTCTGGATCAAGGTGGAGAAGGACTTCACCGTATACGGCGACGAGTGTAAGTTTGGCGGCGGCAAGACGTTGAGAGAAGGTATGGGCCAGGCAACGGGCCGTCCGGACTCGGAGTCTCTGGATATGGTCGTCACCAATGCCCTCATTGTTGACTGGACGGGCATCTACAAGGCCGACATTGGTGTAAAGGACGGTATGATTGTGGGTATTGGAAAGGCGGGTAACCCAGACGTCATGGACGGCGTGACACCGAACATGGTTGTCGGCAGCTGTACGGATGTCGTCGCTGGCGAGGGCAAGATTATCACTGCCGGCGGCATTGATACTCATATCCACTTCATCTGTCCACAACAGGCAAACGAGGCCGTCGCGTCAGGTATCACCACCATCCTTGGAGGTGGCACGGGACCAAGGTAAGAGAGCATTCCCCTGGATAGCAAGTCAGCTTGTTCCGTCGACTGACCAAACCCCTATAGTGCCGGCACGAGCGCCACAACCTGCACGCCTGGCAAGAACTACATGCGTGAGATGCTCCAAGCCTGCGACACTTTGCCCCTGAACATTGGCATCACGGGCAAGGGCAACGACTCGGCGCCCGAGGCCCTGCGCGACCAGGTCATCGCCGGCGCCTGCGGCCTCAAGCTCCACGAGGACTGGGGCACCACGCCCGCGGCCATCGACACGTGTCTCAGCGTCTGCGACGAGCTCGATGTGCAGTGCCTCATCCACACCGACACGCTCAACGAGTCCGGATTCGTCGAGTCCACCATCAATGCCTTTGCCGGGCGCTCCATTCACACCTACCACACGGAGGGCGCCGGCGGCGGCCACGCGCCCGACATCATCTCCGTCGTCGAGCACCCCAACGTCCTGCCGTCATCGACGAACCCGACCCGGCCCTACACCCGCAACACCCTGGACGAGCACCTCGACATGCTCATGGTCTGCCACCACCTCTCCAAGAATATCCCCGAGGACGTCGCTTTCGCCGAGTCGCGCATCCGTGCCGAGACCATTGCCGCCGAGGACGTCCTCCACGACCTGGGCGCCATCAGCATGATGTCGTCCGACTCGCAGGCCATGGGCCGTTGCGGCGAGGTCGTCCTCCGCACCTGGAACACGGCACACAAGAACAAGGTCCAGCGCGGGTTCCTGCCCGAGGACGAGGGGACGGGCGCCGACAACTTCCGCGTCAAGCGCTATGTGAGCAAGTACACCATCAACCCGGCCGTCGCGCAGGGGTTCGGCCATCTGGTGGGCAGCATCGAGGTCGGGAAGCTTGCCGACTTGGTGGTCTGGGACCCGGCGTGGTTCGGCACGAAGCCGAATCTGGTCATCAAGAGCGGTCTCATCGCGTCCGCGCAAATGGTAAGTCTCTCCCCTCCTTCTCGCTCTGTTGATCTCATGAAGTTCATTGAGACAAAACAAAAGCACCAACTAACCAATCCTCTCAGGGCGACCCCAACGCCTCCATCCCAACAGTCCAACCCATCATCGCGCGCCCCATGTTCGCACCCCTCGTGCCGGCCTCGTCGGTGCTCTTCGTCTCGGCCGCTTCCATCGCCTCGGGCGCCATCGCGTCGTACGGCCTCCGAAAGCGCGTCGAGGCCGTCAAGGGGTGCCGCACGGTCGGCAAGAAGGACATGCGGTTCAACGACAGCATGCCGCGGATGAGGGTCGACCCGGAGAGCTACACCGTCGAGGCGGACGGGGAAGTGTGCACCGCCGAGCCGTCTGATACGCTCCCCTTGACGCAGGCGTTTTACGTCTATTGAGGATGATGATGACGACGGCGGGTTTTCTGGTTTCGAGAGATTGTTTACGACGGATATCGGAAATGGGATTGTGAGAGGGTTGGTGTTGATGAGAAGGTGAAGGTTTGATGAGAGGTAGCATTGGGTTGGTGTGCGTTGAGAAAGTCGATGTGAGGGGAAAGGAGAAACATTTCAAAGCATAGCGGCATATGGGCGGGAGCTGGGATGGGAACATCTGGGGGTTTATTATTAATGACACATGAGAGAAGCTAGCTTATGACAGGTTTCAAAAACAAAAAGCAACACAGCATCTATCTATTTCATGACTAAATCGAAACATCTAAATTCGAGAAGTATGGTAAGAAAGTCTTGGCTGTCGTTCTGATAGAGTAATGCCAACACCTCTTTCCCCCAAATGATCGACGAACATATACAACCCATGCGTTGTAGCGCGACGAATTATATATACATACACCTTATATTATACACTGTGCTTTGAAGGCAAGGAAGGTAGGCAGATATGTATACCTCAGTCGATACGGTAGTCTTCTCAAGGCAAGATGCGATGTTACATTGCACGATTCACTTCAAAGCCTCGAGGCAAACAGTATCAATGTTAAAAATCAAGATTGTTGATTCTCATGTCCATCATTATACATACAGGACTAACTGAAAACAAGCAAAGCCAGTCCAAGCCGAGAAGACCATTGGATCCATAAACCGCCCACCTCAAGCTGAGGCGGTTTGTATCCTCTCTCACACACACACATCCATTGGAAAACCATCCCAATACCGCACGCCTTGTGAAATCATACACACCGCGTGCGCAGCGCAGTACACGTAACGACCGAGGACCGAAGTAGATGTGGTCCTTCCCTTTTTTTTTCCTCCAGTCCAGAACTCCTACCCCCAGTATATCTGCGCCAACATATGGACAGCGAAAAAGGGGGAGGATCGACGACAAGCTGCCGCACAACGAGGTATCATCTTTGCAAAAACCCAGAAACCTAGAAACAAGAAAAGAAAAGGCTAGAAGAAGGGTGGGGTTGAAAGAAGCAAAACGCTTAGTTCTTGCCCTTCTTCGCTCTGCCCTTCTTGGCAGGCTCCGCCGACTCCGTGGCGTCAGCGGCCTTGGTAGATGTGCGGCGGCGCTTCTTGTCAGGGCTTGCGGGAGTGGCAGCGGCCTTGGCCTCGGGCTCGGCAGCGGGGGTGGCAGTCTTGCGCTTGCGGGTAGAGGCGGGCTTCTTAGGGGTCTTGACGGGGGCAGGGACTTCCTCCTCCTCTTCCTCTTCACCAGGAGCATCGACGGTGTTGGCCTGGTTAAGCTGCTCGGCGATGGCATCCTCGACATCGGGAACAACATCAACAGAGTTGACCTGGATGTTGTGCTCATCGGCGTAGCGGAGTGCGACATCGTCGTCCATGTTTCTGGCATCAAGGTTGCCACCCTGCTTGTAGGCGTGGACGCGAGCCTGGTAGAGGCGGAGGTTGTACTGGTAGGCGCTGTTCCAGCCGGCCTTCTCCTGAGCGTTCATGGCCTTCCAGCGACGCTGACCCTCTTCCTGAACAGCACCCTTGGGGGCGGCATCACCGAGGTCGTTGGCAATTATGGGACGAGCGGTCTGCATGTAGAGGAAGTAGGGGGTCAGGGGGCGCTTGGGAGCATTGGGGTCGTGGGTGCGCTTCTTGCGCTCTTTCTTCTCCTCAACAGGGGCAGGGTGGTAAGCAACGCCGGGCTGGAGACCAAGGGCCAGGGGAGCAATGTTCTGGGCGGCATGCTCCAAGGTGGCCATAGGGTGGTCAATGCCCGGGATACCCTCATGGGCAGGGTCGCCGAGAAGCAGGCTGGTCTGGCGGTAGTAGTCCTCGGAGAAGTTCTTGATCAACTCCAGGATGGTGATGAGGCGCTGGTGAACCTGGAAAGAGTGTTAGCATATTGTCTGATCAGGTATGTTTGCGCAACGGGCAGTAGGATGTGTGAAGTGTGTAGCAGGGGAGCGTATAGTGGGAAGAGCGCGAATGTAAGCTGAGCTGAGCTCGAAGAGCTTCTGTGGGTCACAGCTCCCGCGACAGACGCGGGGTCACATTGGGCCATGTAAACAAAACGAGCACTCTCGACGAAGCGTGTTTTTCCCAGTGCCATTTTCTGGAAGCACATTTGGCTTATCAAATGTGCCCGGCTTGTTTTTCAGAGTTGCCAGCTGCATGTCTGAACAGCAAGCACACGAGCACGTGACTGGCAATTCATGCCGAGAAACGCGCCGAAAAAATGGCAAGGCGATCAGAAATGCTCGAAGTCATGTGGTGGTGAAAGCCAGTGATGAAGCTGGCGCGCAATCGAGCCGCCCATGCCACTTAGCCCGTGGTGATGAACCAGGGAGCAAAGTGAGAAAAACAAAGCGGCGCGGAGTTGAGGTTGTGAGGGGATAGTGGAAATGGTGTCTCTTACCGAGTCGCGGACGCGAATGAAACCTTCGACATCAATGTGTCTCTGGGGGATCTGGAGGGGCTGCACGGGCTGAGCAGGCGCGACGGCAACGGCAGCGACGGGAGCGCTGGGGGTGGCTGCGAGGGCCTTCTTTGATGGGCGAGGCATTGTGATGGTTGTGTTGTTGGTGGTTGTGGTGAGGGTAACAAGATTTAGGGCCGATGGGCGCTGTAATCAAGTGCTGCTTTGACGCGACGATGGGGAATTGTCTCTTCGCTGGCGAGAGGCAAAAAGGTGCTGGTGTTTGGTGGAGTTTAATTTTTCTCACACTTGAAGTGGCGCAAAGTTGAAGGGAAAGGGCGGTTAAGATTTGGGGGGTTTGGTGCCTGGGAAAGTGAAGAAATGGGGGAAAAGAGGGAAGGGGATGGGAGGTTGGGGGGAGGGCCTGAGCCGAATATGTAGTGCAGACGGGGTGGGAGGGGTTTGGGAGTGATTTGGCACCTTTCCGGGGGGGCCAAGTGGGAAAGGGAAGAGGGGAATAAAAAAAATTCAGGCACTTCGCTCTTGCCCGCCCCAAAAAAAAAAGTGAACTGGGCGAGTTTTGGGGGGCCTGCTCTGTCCCACCCTCTTCTTTCTACCTGTTCCATTCTATTGCCCTGTCCTTTTTCTCGCCCAAGGCTCCAGCGGTAGCAGGCAATTCAGCCCGGGCAGCTTGCATGTTTATTCCCCTCTTTCCCGGTCTTCTTGCTGTTCCTGAATCCCCGGTGCTGCCGCTCTAGGTGTCGCCCGTGCCGCCAGACGATTTAAACGGTTTACCTGGAGGCAATACCTTATTAGGTACCTTGCCTTAGGTATCTCACAAAGTCTCCACGTCTCCCGTCGTCTCTTGTCTACACTGCTGCCACCTATGGTAAGAAAGTAAACTTTCGTTCCCATTTTCCCACACTCTCTCTGCGCCAATATTGCCCTCTAAGGTGCCCGAATCCATCACCTGCAGCCTACCTTAGCAGCTCAGGTACCTTTGGTACCTTCCCTCAATCACATCATGCGACGCGCGAAAAGAAAAAAAAAGTGCCCGGTACCCCTGCAACTCCCAAGGGGATGCATCCACCTCAGCGCTGCTAATCAGTAATGGAAAACGAAAAAGTCCCTCCAGCCTGGCCCGATCAGTCTCGCCCACCTCAGCGCCTGCGCGCCCGGCCAAGCCAGAGGTTATGCCGCCTCAGCATCGTCTTTTTGTGCACAAATGTGGCAAGCACATTGCCTCCACCAGACTCATTAAACTCCCAGGGCTTTTAGCGTTTTCCACTGCGCACGATGGGACGCTTCAGTCCGCTCCATCAGGGCCATGAAGCAAAAAAGGCGACCGCTTTCGAGCAGAGAGAATACAGCGCCAGCCCACTCAGCTCCTGCCACCAAAAACGAGGCATGACAGTGACCATTTGAGCACACAATAAAGAGGCCACATGCAACAACTGGAGGCTCCAAGCTACGAACTGTTCCTCTGCGTTCCGCCATTCCACTCCTCGTTCCCTTAGGTTACCTTACCTCACCGAAAAAAGGTACCTACAAAAGGTACCGTTGGCCATCAGCTCCTCTCTCGGCATCGGCGCTCGTGTTGATTGCCGCCCAGCACAATGGACTCGAGCAGCGAGCCTTGCGGGTTGTCTCTTTGCTGTACTTTGTTATTGTAAGTCAATGAACTGATTGTCGGAAACTCCTTTTTCTTGGGAGCAACGATATGCTTTTCTCGTTGCTACTATGTTTCTCGAGTTGTTCTGAGCATCTGCATAACTTATTCGTGGTCGTTGCGGACGCTGTAGTGCTCTAATCGCGCTATCTGGTGCGCTGCTTTTCGCCATGATGCTCTGGCGGTACTCTCACTGTACTTTCAGCGGGGTGATATTGGATGGTGACGGGATGCTTTGGAGTTTTTACTCTATTTCTTCCTCCCTCGATCGCTGATTTTTGGCGACGGGCGCCCACATTTTCTGGTTGTGTGCAAGGTGCCATGACACACCTCGCCTCCCGTCATTTTAGCGGTACTGCCCTATCGCCCAATGAGGGCCCTGCAATTGGGGCGTCTTCCTGCCCAGTGCCAGCCAGCGAGCTTCGGGTCCCGCCCGTTTTTCCCAAGCCACCCGCGGGCCGCACTCAGGAGCATTGAGGAAAGAGCATAACACCCACGGCTCGCCTGCACTCTGTGCACGAGGGGAGGAAAAACAATGACCGGGGGGAATGGGAACCCGACGGTGATTGCACCGCCCCCATCACCGACCGACAATCTCTGACTCCCCTCACCCACACCACACACCGCACTCACTGACTCCCTCTTCTCCCTCTGTCAGTCTATTTTCCATCGCCGGCTTGACAAGTTACCTACGGATACAGTGCTGTGCCCTCCAGGCCTTTAAAGCAGCAAGGCTTCTGGGGGATCGGGGTACCTGCCCCTCCACTGTGTCTGCCTGAAACTGAATGGGCACATCCAGTTCACTTCAGAGTCCAGACTCAGAGTCCTGGACTCGTAGCCTCGTACCTTAGGTACAGCAGCACCACATTACCGTACTATTCCGCCCCCGCCCCCCCCC
>JFFI01001624.1:0-27499 GCA_001563125.1 Colletotrichum salicis
CCTGTACACACGACGTATCAAGCATTAATGTTACATGCAAAAGCATCCCTTCTCCGTCAATCTTCCGCGGCACTCCGTTAGATCAGACCTTTGTCACTACCAAGCTAAACAACCGGCACACCAGCTCTTCCACCGGCTCTCACGCGACATCTTTCGACCTCCAAAATTTCCCCTCCCGATACACGTAGTATCTCCATCTATACATCAGACTTGCTGCCTCGAGTACCGGTACCACAAAGCTTTGTAGTAACGCCGATCATATCCTCTTACCTATCCAAGCACCCAGCATTATCTGCTTGTCGTACGGCGCCGCAGACAGCCGGCATCTCCGTGTTTCCCCTCTTCAGCATCCCAAGCTTCTCAGCATCCCAAGCTTCTCAGCATCCCAAGCTTCTCAGCATCCAAGCTACCTTAGCTTACCGAGACAGCTTCAGCCTCTCTTTTCCACCCTTTTCCGCCCACGTCAACGTCGGTCTGTTCCTGTCTTTCTCATCGGCTACTGAGAAAGATACGCCGCGGCTCTCGCAGCGTTTCCCTTTCCATTGTCTCGCTGCTTCCCTTTGCTCCGCCTGTTCGACTTCTACCGGGCCTCGCTAAGACTCTCTGGTTCGCCCTAGTCCTCGCTTCTCTCCTTATCCTCCTCTTTTTCTCTGCTCCTCTCCTCTCCCGAGAGTCTCCTCATCTCCATCAATTCCCCGCCTTTTGTTCTCCCACCCCCTCCCTGCCATTCACTTGGAACCTCGTTGCCATTTTATCCAAGGTAATTATTGTTTGAGCCGAGTAACTACACCTTGGTTGTTCACGCTCAATCCTCGCATGCATGCTTGTTTGTGTCCTCGCCCGAACGCACAAACATCCATACACATTGCCGCAACCTCCCACCACACACACATCTCCTTCATACTCGACCTCGCTCTGCCTGTATCCTTCGTGTCACTCGTGGTGCCGTGACACCAGTACTTCCCTTCTTCCCCAAATCTTCTCCTCCTCGCGCCCGATTCTCCTCGCAGCTTGCCCACCCTACTACCACCGCGGCCGGGACATCCCACTCCGAATCCCAACTCCTCACTTCGTTCGCGCGTCTCTCGCATGCTCTACGGTACCAGTTGATTCGAGTTGCAAACGCCGGCCGCCACCGCCCGAGGACGCTTACGCCTACCAAGAGGCATCTGAGACTCGCTCACGCCAGGCTTGCATGGGAAGAGACGAAAACGGGGGGTTAGTAGAGGACCGTTACCAAAACAATTCTCAGTTGTTCTTCGCGAGGATCTGAAAGCTGTCCCTACAACATATCATCTTCATATCGATACACACCGCACCCCGCAACGTATCCCTTTCAAGCCCAACTCTGCTTGCTCCGCCTACCTTACCTCCTCCATTTCCCCCACTTTCTCGTGCTGTGTGACCTCGGTGGTCCTCGAGCTATCTATCCTATTACCTAGCCGAGCACACAGTACCCTTCTTTTCCCCTTTGCCTGCCGCTTCTTTGGGTAGCGTTTGCGCAAAATGATGCCACTCCAGTCCATAGAGGGGCAGCCTCCTCACGGAGGCTCTGGCGTAGCTGGGGAAAATGGTGAGGCCCGGCAGCAAAAGCCCAAGACGTTGCCGTGCAAGTATTGCAGCAAGCGCTTCAGGTAAGTCGGCTTCCCCTCCTCCTTGGTGCAAGGCCCCCAATTCTCCTCTCGATGATTGCCCTACCTTCCTTACCTTGGCTTTCTCGCTGTACCTTCCGCTACCTTAGCTTACATTGCTTTTGCGTTCTAGGCGTGTGGAGCATGTCCAAAGACACGAAAGGACGCACACCAAAGAGAAGCCCTTTGCCTGCGGCTGGGCTCGCTGTGGGAAAACGTTCGGACGACGGTGAGTTCTATCAACCTTGCCCCCTGGCCATTCGTTATTTTACCATCCTGCGACCTGCCTGAGTACACTTACCTCACCACATCGACACCATATACTGTCACCTTCCACACACACCACACCACCCAGCTTTACTTTGCTTTATCCCCAAGACCTTCCCCCGTCCCAAAGCCCCGACTTTCGACTCCCCCTCTTCCCTGTTCTTGATGCTCATCTACAACACGGCCGATTCCCCCTCCCAAGTCTGACGAAGGAATATGCTTATATGGACATCAGTGATCTCCTTGTCCGTCATGAGAAGCTCGTTCACCTCAACGAGGGCAGCAAGGAGAATAATCGCCCTAGAAAGACTTCATCCAGCACACATAATCCACCATCTTCCTCCGACAGCCATGTCGAGCACGAAATGTTGGGCGTGCAGCGCCCACCTCAGCCGCAGTATCACCAGGAGTCAATAACGGCTGTAGCATCCACCATGGCCCCAGATCCTCGCATGCCGGGCCCGGCCCGTGCCGCTGCCTGCAACCTCGATCTACTTTCCGATGCGGCCCTAGCCAGCGAAGTGAACCCCATGCAGCAACCTATGATGGCTGAGATGGGCCGTCCGTCTTCCGATCATACGAGGATCAAGTCCTATGATGAGTCAATGGGGTATCCAGAACGGCCACGGGAGGACCAGAATATGCTGGCGCCGGGATACGTTCCACAGCCCCAAGCAGCACCTTACGATGACTATCATATTTTTCTCGACGACTTTGCGCCTTCTTCGCACTACCTGCCGCCCCCGTTCGAGTCTGACCAGCAGATGGGAGGACTTTGGCCCCGTGGCGACATGCATCACCGTGGCCCGTCCAAGCCATCATCGCAGTTTCCGTCGCGATTCCCTTCGGTTCAGCCGGATGGTCGGGAGGGTATGGAAGGCGGTCCAAGGAGCCACGAAGAGTCAATGAGAGCACCCCTCCGTATCTCCGCCGTCGACCACACGGTCATCAAGAATCGACTAGAGGAATTCTCCTCGGTCATTCCAAACGACTTTGTCTTTCCCTCTCGGCATACGCTCACTCGCTTCCTTGAGGGGTACATTAGCGGTTTCCACGAGTATCTCCCGTTCCTGCATATTCCCACATTGACGCCCGCTGAGATGGCGCCCGAGCTTCTCCTGGCTATCTTGGCTGTTGGTGCACAGTACCGATTCGAGAGCCACCGGGGTCACGCTCTGTGGTATGCTGCAAAGGCCGTTGCACTCGAGCAGATTAGAAGACGGCATAGCCATGAGGTTCATGCTCTTCTCCCGACTCCCGCTGCTTACAGCCCACACTCGACACGGCCATCTCCTAGCTCTGGCTTTAGACATACCTTTGCCTCGGCACAGCAGGATCGACCAATGACACAAGACACTCATCGCGAGCCTTTGTAAGTGTATCTCCCATCTTGATCTGCTTCCTTCCCCTAACGGTTTCCCACAGCTCGCCAAACACACCGCAAGCTCGACTAGAGACCACACAGGCTGTCCTACTGCTCTTCGCAGTCGGGCTTTG
Source organism: Colletotrichum salicis (assembly GCA_001563125.1). Lineage (NCBI taxonomy): Eukaryota > Fungi > Ascomycota > Sordariomycetes > Glomerellales > Glomerellaceae > Colletotrichum > Colletotrichum salicis. The sequence continues at coordinate 3,396 of JFFI01001624.1, forward strand.
GGGAGCGAAAGCAATCTTGCACGAGGCTCTTTCTCTTCAGAGCCACCTTGCTATGCTCGTCCGCGAAGAGGGGTTAATAGCCGAGTCCAGTCCGGCTGTTGCACCCGACTGGGAGACCTGGATTCGACTCGAGGGAGCCACGCGCACAAAGTTGATAGCTTATTGCTTCTTCAACCTGTGCAGTATTGCGTACAATATGCCACCTCTTATTCTCACTTCGGAGCTTGGCCTATTTTTGCCCTACCCTTCCAGGCTGTGGAGAGCTGAGTCGGCATGGCAGTGGCAGGAAGACAGACAAAATTACCCTTCTGTTGAAATCACCGTCCACGACGCCTTCTCCAGAGTTCTGACGACTTCGCCGCAAGGATTGCCTCCACACATGTCGTCCCTCGGAAACTACGTCCTCATCCACGCAATGCTGCAGCACATTTACCTGCTAAAGCAAACTTCATTTGCACTCAGTTCGCCGTTTGGGCCGCAGAGGGGATTGAAGCCGGAGGATGTGGAAGAGGTCGCTGCAGCACTACGGATATGGCAAGTTAGCTTCGAACACCGACACCAATTGCGAGCGGCCGATGCGGGGCATGTGGGTAACAGCGACTCGTTCCCGGGTGGCCCAGTAGCGTTCAACTCTACCGCCCTCCTACGCCTGGCATACATCCGTCTATACACCGAGATTCCGCCCAACCGCTCCCTCGAGACCAGGGATCACATGCTGGTTGCTTCGTCGTTGAGCAATATGCCCCTCCTCGTCCGTACGTTGAGGTTGCATCGAGCCGTGTTCCAGGCCATTCATGCTTTGTCAATGTTGGTCAAGGCCGGCGTGAACTACGTTGCCAGGACCAAGAGCCTGGAATGGAGCATCCAGCATTCCTGTTAGTATCTGTTTGCCAACACCTCTTGTGCCAGCTAACCCCCTCTCTCTCTACAGTATGCAACTTCGAATGTGCCATCCTCTTATCCAAATGGCTCCTTACCCTCGCATCGATCGGACCGAATGACCCCCCTGCGACCCCCGAAGAAAAGAATCTCCTACAATCGGTGAGGAGAATGCTTGACGAGACGGAATTTGCTGTGCCCATAGACCCATCCCTCGGCGGGCCTACCGCCGGTCAACCTGCCAACAGCGAGGTTTCTGCGAACGACAGCACAAGGTTGAGGCAGCTAGCTGCAGCAGTCATCAGGCTCTGGGCGGAGACGTTCAAGGGCTCGCACATTTTCGACATGGTCAGGGTGATGGGATCGAGCCTGGATGGGTATGCTGATTTGGTCGAAAAGCCCCGCGACAGAACACCCCTGGGACGCATTGCTCATGACCCAAATCTCGGATGAAGTGCGCAGAGCCCAGACAGCGGAATGCTAGGTTAAGGTCATTGGATTGCATGACTGGTACGGTTTTTGATGGGCTAGCAGCATCATTGAGGCTTGATGTCGGTCGGTCGTTCAACGCCAAGACATGACTTCTCCCGATGCAGTTGTCTGCAGGGCACTGAGTACCTCTTTGCGCGCGTGCTTCTCCGGGTTCGAAGGCCGTAAAAAGACGCCGTATCCACTACTCGAGGTCTTCTCGGGATGAGGAGAAGTTCCCAATGGCCAAATGCGTTGAATTGAACTGCAGAGGTGGACGAATTGAGCAGTAGCAGCGTGTCGTTAGTCTGCCTTCACATGTTGGAGAGGGGAGAGCGTGCGCGACCCCTGGTCGGGATTTCGGGGCGTCGAACCGGCGGCGGAGTACCGACAGACAGGGACCGGCCAGACGACGCAGCAGAATGAGAGAGGGGAAATGGGAGAAAAAACTTGGCGTGGCGTTCCAATGGCACGTGCCTTGATGCAAGTAAGGAAGGTGGCGGAGAAATAGTTCGACTGCGTTCCTTTTCAGTTTGCTTTTTCTTCTCTTGCGTGTACATTGTTTGGTGGGCTAGTCCGGCTCGTCAGATGGGTGGCGCGGCTCGGCCGGGTTTGATTTAGCTTTTTCCATGTTGCTTGTCTTTTTTTCCAGTCCGGCTTGATCTTGAGGGTTATGAGATACGGGCGAGAGAGATGTGTTGATCGGGATTGTGAGGCGTTGATAGGCTGTGGGTGAATAATGAAATGTTCATATCTGACCTTGTGCTTGGTGCGCAATCTAACTTTGTATTGATGATGTCTGATGATATGCGTCCACCAAGCATCCAAGAGCAATCCAGGGCTTGGAAATAAGTTGTCACCCTCTTCGATATGATACATGAGATGCTGACTTCAATCTTTTTCTCTCGGGTCAAATAGATACATGAGCATTCGTTATTACGGATCTTTGAGGACTACCTTTCTAGGCGAATCTGAAATTGGAGAGGGGACCCATGGTGAGTGATATATAAAATTATTTTACAACAAGCAAACTCGCGTGGCTTCCATCTGACATTCCGAATCCGGCGGCCCATACGTGCTACACGCCACCCCACACCGTTGGCAAGTTGAATGGAGCCCTCTCTGGTAAGTTTCTCACGAGAATACGAGTCAGTATAGATAGTCCTTCCTCAAGCGTGAACAACCCCGTGATCCGTAAAATGTTTTCCCACGGAAACGCGAGTAGTGTTGTTCAAAGATGCTAAGAACGAACGGACACCTGAATGTTATGAGATGACAGTTGGATTAGAGTTGTCGACTTTTGTTTTGATCAAAGTAGAATGTCAGATATCGACAACGGGCTGTATGTCTTATACTTTCCCATGGGGGACCATTCGTGCGCTTGATGAATTCTTTAAATGTCTTTCGCAATGAGCAAGTCAAATGAGCCGCAAGATCAATGGGGAAAGCTTTACAAGGAGCTTAATCTGTTGTCCCAAGCTAGCTAGGAACCTACCGAGGGAGGGACTTTAGACATCGAGACAACGACAACTGTAAAACGAAGCGAGAGGCAGTGGGCACTCAAAGAGTCTATTTTCTACATAAAGGAGGGAATAGGTACTAAAGAAGGTGTAAAAACTAAAGCTGATTCGACCATTGGAAAAATTTCCGCATGCTTCTATCCAGGAAACGAAGCAAGCACCAAACCCCCCTAAGCCGGAATCACATGGTAGCCCCTAAATTCCTCGCGTTGCTGGACACCGTGACAGAGAATCTCGAAGAAAGCAGCATTCGTTGTTTTCATGAGTTGCTCTGTTCTGACGTTCCCGAACTTTCCAAGAGGGAAGACGATTTCTCTAGCACTTGACGGAGCTGAGGTTGTCGTTGAAGTTGGAGGGGACGGTGTTCTGGAGGCCTCTGGTGGTCCAGGAGGCACCGCCGCAGCTGCCGTCACTAGTGGTTTTGAACAAGATACGTTAGAGGTGTTCTTGATGACGATAGTTATTTGATGTGGAGACAGAAGGCATTGTTGTCCTCCGCTCTTTGAAGGGAGGGAGGGAGGGAGGGGGGGATGGTATAGATTGTAAGGACTCATGTCAAGAAGGTGCAGGTGGCGCTGCCTGTGTCAACGGAACTGACGACGTCGTTCATGCTTCCGGGGAAGTTGGCTAAGATGACTTGGTTAGCATTTTCAAGAAGTGCGGAAAAAGAGAGGTTTTGAGGGAGTTGGGTGTGGGAGGACGTACTGCAGGTGGTGACGTCCATGGTGACGCAGTTGCCGAGGGTCTGGTCCTTGCAGATGCGGATGGTGGCGGCGTTGGTGAGACCGAGGAGGGCGATGGCCATGACGGTAAAGGACTTCATTTTGAGGTTGGGGGGTTAGTTGGGGGACTAGTGAGTCGGGAAAGATCGGGAAGATTGTATTTGGTGGTGGAGATTGATGTGATGAGTGTTGAGAAGCTGATGCTGATGGAAGGGAAGTGGTGGAGGAGGTGGGAGAGATGGGAGGGTTTTATGGTTGAGTTGGTGGTGTTCTTCCTCCCTTGATGACGGGATGTGATCACATCGAGAGATTAGGATCTTGCACCAAAAGTACCCAACTTCGTTGTCTCCGTGTCGTCCGATTCTTGCACTTCTGATGTCAAGAGATGAATCCATCGTAGTACTAGGGTCTCGGGCCAAGGTACCCAACTCCGTTGTTTCTGTGTCGTCCTCCTTGCATCCCTCCTAGTTTCATGACTTGACGACGTCGTGGCAGTAGGGTCTCGACCAAAGTTCCCAACTTCGTGTCTCTGATCATCAACAATCTCCATCTCGCTTCGCCACCTTGACTGTTACTAAGCTGAATATCCCACCTCCTCGTAAACCTAAACACCAAAGACCCTTTTCGATGCCCTCTTGACGGCCGCTCCAGGCTCATCGGAAGGAGGCCTTGGCCAGAGCATTCCTATACAACCAATGATGATACCGATAGCCCTGAAGCTCGCCTCCTAGACGATCCTATTGCAACATCGGCATGATCGGAAGGTACTCGAGGGAACCTTGACTAGGGAAATCATATACAGCCAATAATCATGTCGAGTGCCTTGGATGTTGCCTTCGGGGTGATCCTATTGCAACATCGGTAAGGACTCAAGGGAGCCGCGGCTGGAGCAGTCCTATACCGATACCTAGAGCCCCGGATATTGAAATGATCCTTTTGCAACATCGAAAGGGACTTAGGGAAGCCTTGGCGGAGACACTCCTATACCACCAATGATGAAGCCCGAAGATCTGAAGTCTCGCCTCCTAGGCGATTCTCTTGCCAAGTTGGGAGAGACTATCGTCAGGCCAGTTTCCAGCCCCGAGCCAGAAGTCAGCGTGGGTCAGTCGGCCGCATTCGAGGGCCAAGTTGACACTATTGAGACATGAGATACTATCGTGAAGTGTACGGGACTTTGGTGGAAGGATCCATTGATCTACTGACTTCATCTCGTAGAAAGCATCTGCACCGTTGAGATCAATACCCTTTTTGAACAAGAAGTCTACCGACCATGCTGGATTCGACAAGTTAGGAAGTTGGGAATACGGAACTCGGCTGCTCTTTATGGGGCGGTGTGAGATCTCTCTCCACTAACACCCAACTCCTACTGCGGCTCTTCACAAGTTCTTTTCTCTTTCTAATGATGGGCGGAGACTTTCTGGGACTTTGGGAGGCTAGGATAATTAGACGGCATGGCCCGGCGGTTGTGGTGGCCGCTCCCTGCGAGGTCCACAAAGCCGCATTTGGCGGGGCGCAAGTCGGACTTTTCTCTGTGATTTTTGGGACTTTGGGATCGGATCGACATTTAACTCTACTTCAACTCGCAGCCGAGCGAACTGGGCCCCGTGCCAGCCTAGACTAGTCGGATTAAAGTACTTGTCTCTTAGTGATTGCTATGTCGAGCTGTGAGGTCCAGTTTGTTAGGGATCGGCGGGCTAAGCTTCTGGACCCGCCGGTTTAGGCAGCGGGTTAGGGCAGCTTGTCTGGTTACAAGTGAGTAACTTAGCTAGACTACTTGGTGAGAACCTCAGAGAAGCGTCTCTATTATCATGAAACCAGCTAGCACTGATTGGGACATGATTTGGCTTAAGAGCATCACAGGAGCGGCAGAAGATGTCGAGAGAGCCACGAGAACCAGGATCAAAGAGATGCGTCTTCCTCCAAGACAGTTTGTGCCAAACAAGAAGGTAACATTGCGTTGAGGGGGTTTGACAGCAGAGGTGAAAAGCTAGCGTCAATGAGAGCAAAAGGACTTTAACCTAGGTACCTAGTCCCGAGACGCAAAGGATCCTATTTCCCAGTCCAGGCCTCGGTGAGAAGCTCCTCGATACCCACGGGGTGGATCTCTGGGTACTTGTCATTCATACGGTTATCCTCGGGCACAAGGATCCGGCCCTCGACGCTCATCAATCCGAAAAGAGCCATCATCGCCTGCGTCTCCTCCGCCGATGCCGGTCCTGCGCCGTAATCTGTCGACCAGACGGTTGCCTAGCCGTTTCGTAATTTCTCTTCTCCGTCGTAGACGACGTCAAACTTGGCTCCTGCAAGGATAGACATGTTAGCTCTACATGAACCTGTTCACTGATTTTGCGTCAAAGCTCCAAACGTACCCGTGATTTTCTCCGCGATTTCTAGTATCTTGTCGAAAGTGGTATCTGAGCCGCTGATGATGCTGACTTCGGGCCAGTCGATGCCGTCGAGCATGCGGACGACGAAGCGAGCCACGTCCACCGAGTAGGTCATGGTCATGAGCTCGTTGCCGGTCCCGGGGATAGCGGCGCGGCGGTTTGCAATGTCGACGGCCCAGGCGTGCGGTGTGAGGTTGCTTGGGGTGTGCGGCATGCCAAAGTAGTCCATGAACCACCCGCTGATGACACGAGTGTACGTCAGGCCAGTCTTCTTCAGAGCGGCGGCTGCGTCCAGCCAGGCACCGAATGCCGCCGCATTAGAATCTCTGGTCAGGGATTAGAATTTTGCATCACCTAAGAGAGGGAAGCGTGTTGAAATAGAAGGAATCTTGCATACTCTGGAGAGACGTAGACTGCGAACTCGCTGGGTACGAATCGATGAGTCGACTTGGCCTTGTCGGCTGCGGCGATGAGGTTGAGCTGTGACTGGATGGCCTCTGCGCCCATGAGACCAATTGTGGAAATAACTGTTTCGACTTTGTGCTCCTCGAGTAGCAGAAACAGCGCCTCGATGTTGCCGTAGTCAGCAAGGACAGTCTTTGCGCCACCTGAGGCGGGCGTGGCAGAGGCCTAGATAATTTGGTCAGAATGGTTCAAGCGTGTGTGCGTGTGGCTGTTGCATGGCATACCTTGCGATTGAGCAGGATCACCTCGTGCTTCTTGCTGAGCTCCAACTGCTCGACGATTGTCTTACCGACACCGCCCGTGCCCCCGGCGACTGCAACTACAACCACAACGAACGTGGTATTGGGCGAGACGGTGCTTTAAGAGTTGTGGGAATCGGATCGTGTTTTATTGCTATTGAATGACAGATAAAAATTGAATCTTTGAGCTCGAAACCAGATCCGACAAGTTTGTACTTATAGTCAACGATGAAGTGGCTCATCGTCTCAAAACACAAAGCAGATATTCTGTCTAGGAGTCCTGGAGGCCTTTTCAGAAATCCGCGTCTTGCGGATTTTACTAATGGCATTGACTTCAGGATGAGGGGCAGCGGACCTCATATCAAGACACACGTGGCAAGTATTCGGCGAGTTGAAGATGTTTTTTTCTCTATTGAGGAAGTGAAACTCGGAAGAAGCCGTCAGGTAGTACAGAGAGTGCCGATTCCAAGATCGTGGCTGCGTCATTGGGGCAGACTTTCATGTTGCGGACTTCTGGCGCAGTGACCTGTTCTGCTAGCGGAGTTTTACCCCGTGGGGGACTCGTGTGTGTGGTCTATATAAAGTTGTCGGAATTCGGGCCCCGCGGCCCCCTAGACAGTAGATTGGTTATCTTCTCACGGCTTGCAATGGTTGCTATTTTGTCAGTAACTTGTTCTGTCAAGCCTTGTTCAATGATACTCTCCGTCAAGGTTCACGAAGATCTTCTGCAGGACGTCCATGTGCAAGTCACTCATTCCCTCACCCCTTTGTTCGTGTAATCAGAACTGGATACCATCGATGCCATTGGGCAAACCGACGAATGTGTAGTCAACAGCGGTTCGTGGGCACTCTTGCGATAAGCTCGACATATCAGGGGGTATCAATCAGGGTGTTGCGGAGCGAGACTGAAAGTGCAGTGGCTTTCGTAGGTGTGACGCTTGACTCGATCAGAGATCCGACGAAGGCTTCCCCATCTGAAGAAATGTGCTTCGAATGGGTACAGATCACAGTGGATAGTGGATTCTGGTGTCGGCGCGCCACTGAACCTTTCAAAGGATCAGAACTCGGTCGGTCCCTTGCTTCTATCCGGACGGGAGACGTCAACCAGCGGCCCCGCCTCCGCGGGATGCGCGCCGCTGATAGAAGATAAGCACACGTGCGAGATCATGTGATGACGCGTTCACCCTGCGTCAGACTTCCGTCGCGTCCCATCACTGTCCCCCGCGGTCGCCCACTTGATGACGCACGACACCTGACACCTTTCTGGGTTTGATATCAAACTTGGATTTGAGACCCAATCAATTTGCATGCACACCACGAATAGCTGCAGAACGACCCGAACTTGACAGAATCAATCGACTTCTTGAGATACAACCGAGAGAAAGATTGCCACAAAATGCCCGCTCGTAAGCGCGCTGCGTCGCCGGCCGCCGAGGACGAGCCCCGCCGGCGGTCCCGGCGTGTGTCAAGCACTCCCAAGAAGAGCATGTACTTTGAAGGTGACGACGACGATGATGACTTTGATGGAGATGCAAAAGTTGAGAATGAGAGTGATGAGGTGCAGAGCGAAGGTGATGATGAAGAGGAGGAGCAACCCAAGAAACGTGGACGTGGACGGCCAAAGGGTTCAGCCGCTAAACCTAAGGCTAAGCCACAACCCACCCCCAGCAAGTCAAAGGCTGTGAAGAGGCAAAAGATTGAGAATGTTGAGGATGAGTATCAGGATGACCAGCCAGAAGAGGATGAGGATGAAGAAGAGGAGGATGAGGAAGACTATGAGAGTAGGGTCACTGTCATTCCCCATGAGAAGCTGCGGGGCCTCGATGGACAGGAGTACTCCAACGACACCGTTCACAAGAACACCATGCTGTTTTTGAAGGACCTGAGAGCTCACAACCAGAGATCGTGGCTGAAGAGTAGGCTCTACTTGGAAACCCCTTGATATTGTACGGACGCTAATCTAGTCCAGGCCACGACGGCGAGTATAGGCGCTCTCTAAAGGACTGGAACACTTTTGTCGAGACTATCACGCCCAAGATCACCGAAGTGGACTTCACGATTCCGGAATTACCTGCCAAGGACCTCGTCTTCCGTATCCACCGCGACATTCGCTTCAGCAAGGATCCTACCCCCTACAAGGTACTTGCCACTCATTATCGCTCTCAAGCTGCTAAGATCTCCACGGAAGAAGCATACTTACAAAGTGAAACCCGCAGGCGCACTTCTCTGCGGCATGGTCTAGAACGGGTAAGAAGGGCCCATACGCATGTTACTACATCCACCTTCAGCCAGGCTCTTGCTTCGTGGGTGGTGGCCTGTGGTGTCCCGAGGCGTCGCATCTGCAGAAGCTGAGGGAGAGTATTGATGAGCGGCCACGTCGGTGGCGCAGGGTCCTGAATGATGAAAGGTTCAAGAGGACTTTCTTGCCAAAGTCGGCGCAGAAGGGGGGCGAAGAAGCGGCGTTGAAGGGGTTTGCCGAGACGAATAAGGGGAATGCGCTGAAGACCAAGCCCAAGGTATGTCTTCGTCGAAATCTGAGTCCTGGCATTCAAATGGGGTACGAAGGGGGGACCGCGATGGTGGAAGAACTGTACTAACACACGCTCCGTAGGGATACTTGGTTGATCACCGTGACATAGAGCTGTTGAAGTTGCGCAACTTCACCACCAGCAAGAAGGTCGATGATAAGGTGTTTACCGCGGACGATGCTCAAGAGCAGATCTGTGAGATCATTGCTGCGATGCACCCATTCGTAAGCTGCTTTCTGCCGGATTCTTGACGTTTTGATGATGATTAGGCTGACACGTGATATAGATTACCTTCTTAAATAGTATTGTCATGCCAGACTTCAATGCAGACGACGACGATGATGATAGTGACGAAGATGAAGAGGGAGAGAACGGCGAAGCGAACGACGATGCCGAAGAAAATGGCGACGCAGAGGAGACAGGGGACGAAGACGAACGAAAAGGGAAGGACTGGAGCACGCACAAGTTCTGAGACTAGGTTGAGATGGGACACGCCACTCTCTTCCGTCTGAACTCCCCAACCCCGACCTAGAGGATATGGTTACTGTTCAAGCTGGCGCGGAGCTATTGGCTGGAGCCTACAATGGCTCGATAGGGCGAATTTCAACTGGATGACGAGCCATGATGATTCTTCTTGTGGACAGTTTTGGCACATGCGAGAGTGCTTGTAGGATATGGAACTGGCGCAATGCACTCCTATGTGGTATTCGCTGGAGACGACTACCACAAGAAGTGTGGCATTGATTGTGATCCTCCCTTGTTTTCCCTATAGTTCTCTCTTACAGTCTTTGATCGTGAAGTCTACTCGAGTATCTAGCCCGACTTAGAAGCTCCGACCGCCCTTCGCGAACAAAAGGGTGCAGTCCATCTTTGTTGCTTGGGGCACAGGCATCGATTGAAACACCTGATGAAAGGATACTTCCTCGGGATTTGTCGTTGGTTCGTGTCGAGAACCCGATGGTAGTTGTGCGATACATAGATCTTGAGATCCTAAGTCTCCACGTTTCAATCTCACAACACTTCTGAGTCTGCATTGAGTCTTTCAGGTCGTGTCGGGAGCACAGTAAACCATCGGTTTAGATCTTGTTACTCGCGTAGACTTGACCGAGCCTCTGTCCAATGAACATATGGCTTCAGAAAGTCGAATCGAGGACTACTTAAACACAGGGATCGAAGCCACTAGACAGAAACTACTCATCCTCATTCTCATCGATATTCAGTCTCATTCACAAATCCAATTTACACCACGTCGTTCACTCCACCAAGCCCATTCTCTAACTCGCTAGTCTAGCTTCTTGAACCAAACCCACCCATCTTTCCTCGAACCTTTATCAATCATCATGGGTATCGGTGTAATCAACGCTTTGGTCGACTTTTGCAAGTGGGCTACAGCAAAGCGACCCGACGGCTCCAATCGTCGGTACAAGTATGGGGATTGCCACAACACAACCTGTCGTTGGTCCATGGACTATAGCAAGGACGTGTGCCACTGCTTCGACAAAGTCGAGGAGGACCCCAAGACTGCTGCTAAGGATGCTGTTGAGAATGCAGAGGAGTAGAGAGTAAGTTTAGAGGGCAGGTACCACTGAATCAAAAGCTCGTTTTTCTCAATATGGCTATCAAATTTGCATTGATATGGACTTTGACTCAAAAAACCTGTGACTCGGAACCGTAACTAGTCGAGAATAGATGTCATTACTCGGTGACTAAGTTCGGGTACGCCGAGAGAGAAGTTAGACTGAACGAGTTGTAGGGCCCGACTTTGGATACAAGTACTTAGACACTCATCGTCAGACTGATTTCTCTAGGATACCATCTTGATCAAGTGCCATTTACCCCGGGCAGGAAAGCTACTAAAGTGTATTTGCAAGCCGCCATGGCCGAGTTCGTGTTAGTAACTTGACTTATGCTTGGAGTCGGGGCTTCGGCCCATTGAACAATGGTCAAAGTCCCAGTCAAGTTCTGGGACAGCATTGAGAAGACGGGAACAACGGTTGAGTGCTCTCACAACGAACGGAAAGTACTTGGAGTGCATTTGGTTTCTCCAACTTTTAGACGTCAACGAGATTCAGAGCATCTTTTCGGTCAACGTGGGATCACATGACGTGTTGTTTCGGCCAGTCACTGCGATTGGCCAAGCCGGATCACGGCGCCGAGCAGAGCCGGTGGCCCTCAGGGGAGTGATGGCTCCACAGGGTTGAAGCTGGTTGGACAAGGAGAAGTGGCTTGTGCTTCCAGCGTTTGTGCGAGCTTTGTTTCGTCAGATGTCCTGACATCCCAAAGCTCGCTATTCAGAGAGGTCCAAGGGGACTTGTCAGCAGTAACGTACCTTGAAGTCGGGTGATATTCTCCAACCATATGCCTTGCCGGACCCGAAACTTTGATGGGCAAGATAGAAGCCGAGTGAAAACTCTTCAACTGTTTGTGTCATTTTGTTTCTCCTTTTGTTTACCAGCATGCTGCATATTACTTGCTGTTCAAGTCCAGTTTTCAAGGGTCGGTTCCACGGGCTCTTGAGTGAAACTACGTCAGCAGGGCCCAGCCCAGGCTCATGCGCACCCGAAGAGTACGTACCGGAGACACCCCGCGGAGCTAAGCTTGGAGGGCGCCCTGCCCCACCAAGACTGCCTCGTCCGTCCCTCATTCACTCACTTCATGCACATTCCATCCCGAGCCCGACCCGGAGCCCGATCCTGACGACGAACTACATATCTCTACCACTCACATCGTTTTCGAGCATCTGAATAACCTCACCAGCGACGATCAACTAGCTCCGGGCAGCCGCATCTTTCACGCTTATCTTTGAATCCCCAGGCGGACCACCCTCCGTTAGCTAGCGGCGACCTCAGTGCTGAACCCCTCCTCCTCCGGCCAGCCACCTAGGTTGAGCCGCGCCATCGTAGACGCCAGTTCTTGCTTGCCTCAGGTCTGCGCATTCTGAACTCGGAGATATCTCACCGTAGTGCATCCCAAGCATCATGTTTTCTCAGGTATGAATGACCCCTCCTCTTCTCACTCTCCGCAACATTGGGAGGTTACGACCGCGCGGGTGCTTTCGATGAGGCTATATGGATCGATGGTGGTTGACTAGGAGCTACCTTTCGGTGGCATGGTGGGATGCCTATGTTAAGCCTCCGAAAGCTTCATGTAGCCTCAAAGGAGCTTTGTCGTCTACCGGATACGCAGGAACTGACACCGAGCATAGAAGAAACCGTATTCCGCCGTCACGGTTAGCGTAGAGACGCTGACCGCCGAGACATATGATGAGGATGATATGAGCGGCATTCCTGACCTCGTAGAAGTCATCAAACTCCAAGCTTCCGGCCCCGCGGAGGCTGCCCGCGCCATTCGCAAGAAGCTCAAGTACGGCAACGTTCATCGCCAGCTCAGAGCTTTGACCATCCTGGATGGCTTGATCCAGAATGCCGGCCCGCGTTTTCAACGAGCTTTCGCCGACGAGACCTTGCTGGAACGACTGAGAGTCTGCGGAACCTCTGATCTCTCTGACCCAGACGTCAGAAAGAAGTGTACAGAATTGTTCCGCAGCTGGGCTCAGTACAAGAGCACGCCGGGCTTGGAGCGTATTGCGAAACTGCACCAGGTACGGCTAACTTTATTACTCAACGATATCAGCTAATTTGTTGTAGGAACTACCCAAGCGGAAGGTTGCTGTGACCCAGGAGCGATCCAAGGCTGTGCGGGAGACTGAGAATCCCTTTGGGGAGGAGGAAGAGGACAAGCCTCCTTCGCCCACCACCCGCGCCGGCGAGTCATCTAAGCCTCAGCAAACGCCATACCTGCCTTACGGTAACACATCCAACGTCACCAACTCCTTCAGCCACTCCAAGTCCTCTTCCCATTCCGGCGGCTCCTTCTTCGGGTCGTCAAAGGATAAGAAGAAGAAGGACAAGGATAAGAAGGGCAAGCGCAAGCCCTTCAACCTGGAACTGGAGAAGGATGCAATGAAGAGCGCGATTGCTGAGAGTTCCATCGCCACTACCAACTTGACCAACCATCTACAGAGTATCAACCGTGAAAGGGAACGGATCTCTGATAACGCCCAGGCTGTACAGCAGTTCGAAAGCTGCAAACAGCTTCGACGAAAGATTCTCCGCTATGTGAGTCAAGTTCGCGCCTCGCCTTGCGATTATTTCTCTGACTAATTGCCACAGATCCACCACATTGAATCCGAAGAGTGGCTCGGCAGTCTCCTCCGCGCCAACGACGAGCTTGTCACGGCGCTCATGACTTTTGAGCAGCTCGACCGCTCGATCGACGCCGACAGTGACTCCGATGATGAACTGGCCGAGCAAGCTCACATGTACCGAAGTAAGCCTCCCCTAACCCAAATCACTTCTCAAGAGCTCCTACTAATGCATTGACAGTGGTGACAGAAAAGGCCAAGCAATCCATGTCTCCACCTCCCCCCGATGTCTCTGGTCTGAGCATCGGCAACACGCCGCCTCCCCGTCCGCCTGCTCCACCCCGCCCGGTCCCGATGGCGAGGCGATCTCCGCCCGCCCCGGCACCTACCCCGGCGAAGCCCCCGAGACCTCCTGTCCAGAAGGTCGTCGAGCCTGACTCGGAGGATGAGGAAGACGATGACGACCCGTTTGCCGATAAGAACGCACTGGAAACGCCAGCGATCGAAAGAGCAGAGCCGAGATGGTGATACCTGACCGCCATAACCATTACTCATCATACCTTTTTATCTTCTTTGTACTTTCCCTATCTCATTCAAAGATATCCCGCCGTGTTGAGGGGTTGGATTAGTGGTCGATAGATCGCATCAGGTGCAAGTTGAAAACCTCAAGTCATCTAGCAAAGTGTCCCGTTTTAGACTTTATTTCCTCCGTTGATGAACGATTCAAGAGCATACATGAAATCCTACTATTTCGGTGCTATTAATTTGGCTCGCCACTATAGAGTACAGAACGTCCCCATTTTCGAACTTCCGAAATCGGTCACCGACTTCCCGCCGTTGGTCCCGTCTCGGCCTCAACTCCCCTTTGGGATCAGCGCCCGGACCCCCAACGTCCCCGCCGAGCGCCCATTCCGGGCGCTATCGCCCGATATGCCCCCGCCGGAGATGCTACGATCCCTCCATCCCTTCGGCGGCATGTGTTCAACTTTTGAATCCTGTCAAAGCTGTTCCTTGCGGGAGATGGAAGGCCCTTCCAATAGGACCCTCGCTCGCGGGGCACGGGGCTTCCTCCTTGACAGCTCGGCCGAAGCTCTCCCTCCTATGTACATCCTATCATCCTATGGATAACACGCAAAACAAAGTTGTGAACCCCGCGGTTCGATGTGACATAAAATCAGGGCCCTGACGTTGCACCGCGGTGGGATTTATTGATCCCTTTTGATTATCGATAACCTTGGGCTACACTTTAGGGACGTTTTCCGTGACTCGCGCAACGGTATGTGGAGCGAGGGGGGCCGATGGCAATGCTTGCGGGTGGTGCATCGAAAGTGAGAAGTGACATGGAACAAGATGAGAAGGTTCCCCTTTCGGGACGCCCTGTAAGCAAGATTCCCGTGAGGCCATCGCGACTCGCGAGGGATGGTCCTGCATGTCATTTACAAGGATGGCGGAGAGAATAATGACACTGATTCTAATCGCGCACGCTCAACTCGCCATCGCCGAGCCGGGGGCAGCAGGAATGGCCATCAGACCTTCTCCGTCTAAGAGGTCTATATGAGCGAGTCCTCCTCCCCTTATGCCTCGATCTTGTATCTTCAGCCTTCGTCAAGCGTAGGTCACTCATCCATTCCCCAACAGTCTGCCAAGATGCTCGCTCTCCTTGCTCTCACCGTGGCCATGGTCACCGGCGCCAACGCCGCTGCCAACACAACCACCACGCTCACTCCCGTCCTGCGGCCCGAGTGCAACAAGACGGACCCGGCCAACCTCGTCCCGTCCAACGACATCACCCTCAACTACGGCGCCGCCGACGACAAGAGCCTCGTCAGCGTCGTCCTGGCCATGAAGTACCCCTCCGTCATCCTCGAGGAGGTCGCGGCCATCGCGAGCGTCGAGTGCGCCGAGGACGCGAGCATCACCGTCACGTTCAACGCGACGGCCGCCTTTGAGCAGACTTCCCAGCAGTGGCAGGCGCTCGACGACTTTGTCATGGTTACGAATCACCTGGGTAACTGTGATGCTGAGAATGAGCGCGGCTTCTTCTTGGTTGATAGCGTTACCTGGGACGACGAGTCTCTTCAGGTTGTTGCTAATGCTCACAAGAGCGACGTTGCCAACACGGCTAGTAAGTCATGCCTCAAATCTTACAGAAAGACAGGTGCTAACCACCATCACCAGCCTCAACGGAGATCTCCTTCTCCAACGTCCCCGTTCAGAATCCTGCCTCTTCTAGGCGTGATATCAAGTGGGACGACGGCGGCGTGGAAATCACAAACACGCTCGCCCTCCCCGCTAACACGAACCTCTTTACCTACGACCCCTATCTCTCCGTCACCGCCGACGAGGCCTCCCTGACGTCCAACATAACCTTCTCCGGCACGCTAAAGTACAGCATCATCCCCCTCAAGGTCGAGCAGCTCGCCCTCGACATCGACACCACCTTCGACGCGGTCCTAGGACTCACCGTTGACGTCAAGGCGCCGTACTCTGGTAACTTTACCTACGATCCCGAAGACCTGGGCTACGTACGTATCACATTCAACTTGACGTTACATCCTTTGTTTCCCACTAACACCTGAACCAGAACTTCGTCGACATCCCCGGCATCATCAAACTCGGCCCCGCAATCGGCTTCGCCATCGGCATCGAACTCGAAGCCGACGCCAAAGCCTCAATCACCACAGAACTAGGACTCTCCTTCCCCTCGGCAAACCTCCACCTCGACCTGGTTGACGCCGCCGCCTCCTCCGCCACGGGCTGGGACCCCGTCTGGACCGCCCGCGCCAACATTTCCGAAAAGGCCGCCGTCGGCGTGAACCCCTACGTCGACCTGGGCATCGAGCTCGTGTTTGAAATCCTCGGCGGCACCATCGATCTCAGTTCGGGGGTGACCTCGCGCTCCAAGCTCGTGAATGACTTTGTGCTGTCTGCGAGCCAGGAGGTGAATGGGACCGGTATCAGTGTGGGCCAGAATAACAACACGGGGTGCGAGGAGGGTCTTGCGGTGAAGAGTGATTTCTTCTTTAGTGTTGTTGGGTTTGCGACGCAGTGGTGGTCGCAGGAGCTTTATAGTGTTGAGGTGCCTGTTGCTGATGAGTGCTATACTTGGTTGTGAGCTGTTGTTCATGGAGGACGATGCTGCGGCTGCCAAGGTTATATGACTGTTACTGCTATAGTAATTTCATGAATATCGTGGCGATCTTACATAGGCATCGCCATGTGCCAAACGACATCGGCAAGTCTAAAAGTGCCAAGCTAGAACGGTCCCTTGGTGTCCCTGGAAAGACATCAAGTGTGCTTATCTAGGGTACCACGAACGAGTACAGATGATTGTAGATCTGAAGTAGTGTTTGGACCTTGCCTGCTGCCTAGTTCTTTCATCCGAAGACTAGAGAAATCATCTCCCTGGCGGGTTTTCTTTGTTCGAGTTCAGATCAGCCCCGCCGTTTACCTCGAAACAAAAGGCATACGCCGAACGACTTCAAAGACAAAATTTATATTCCTGTGGGTGCAACTTGAAGTGGATTCAAAAATCTACCTTAGCTACCTATGCTTCAAATATAAATCATTGCTGCTAATATACGCAACCCACCATCGGCTCTGGGAATGAAGACATATACCTTAGTCGAGATATGAATAGGTACTTTTGTGAGTTTCTCTATGCTTCAACAACAGGCAAAAGACATCCATGGGTCAATGGCGTGATAAGACCAATACTCAGATTTCCCCGGAAGATGTCCAAAGCTATGATACCATTACTTTCTTCCGAAGGGAATGATTCATACGTATTTCTGTCAGCGATGCAATTGAGTACTACATGATCCCAAGTTTCTTCTGTGACCTTCCCGCATCGGTACTCTCTCTATCAGACCTAGAGCTTATATTAGTATTAACTCACCACAATCAAGGAAGTAAGCCCCATTGATGTTATAGATTTTCATTATTGTCACAGATAATCTGAAGCCACGACTCGTTTCTGCCCAGTCACCAGCCTACCTCTCATAACAATGGACTCGTTCATTGTGGCACTTTCTAAAGAGCCTCCTGAACCACCTCGGCCCGCCGTTCCCCTTGGCTTTCGGGGATAGCCGAGGCACCAAGAAAGAATGGGAAAGAAGGGTGAATGAGGGGTAGGAGTATGGCGGCGGCACATCACGACCCAAGCTGCCGCCGCTCTTGATCTAAGCTTCAACAGGACAAAGACCGAACCCGCGAAGAACTCGTTACCTGAAATCGATTTCATAGAAAGTGATACTTGCTTTCGAGGTAGTTTTCGCTTATTGAGACCTGCCCCTCGATCATATTCCATCATTCGACATGGCAAAAGGCAGCGGAGGATTTCAGCTTGCGACAAATTCATACACCACGAGACCACTTTCGAAACTGCGCCCAGTGAGGCATCATCAAGATGGAGCCGCTCCAGTCAGTCGTTCTCCAGAACGTGAAAGACCTATGTCTCGACGTTCGTCCCAATAACCCGCTCTAAGAAGACCATGACACGGCTCGACATCCATGTACCTAAGCTACTTTGCCTTTTCTTCAGGAACCCCGTAGCCTTTGTCTCCGGTTGTTCGGTGCGGCATATCGTCATGAGATCAGAAAGAGCACTCGCACAATACGTACCGTGTATTATATAGCCCAACGGAGCAACTCCTCCACGCTTTGTGGTCATTCGAAGTGGACTGAGTGGCGTGTTTGATGTTTCATGGGTGCATACATCCATCTACTGCATGCACTGTTGATCTACGCACCTTATTTGAAGCAAAAATACATGCAGCTTTCGTGAATCTTTGCCGCAATGTTCCTATGGTAGATGTAGAAGCAAGCCGATCACTGTTCCGGACAAAGTACATAGCCCAGAGTGCTTTCGACAAAAACAGGGCTTTCCTGAAAGTCCCAATCCTACTTTTACAGGCTTCGAAGCAGACTTGCTCATTACAGCCGGTCTCACCGCTTGTCGTGGGACGCAGCATTAAGGAGCTACCACGACACAGACTACATTTCCAGGCCAGCTGCAACGCCTGAAACGTATATCGATCTCCCTTATTTAGCCTGAGCTACGCGGCGGTGAGGAAGGCCGCGTTTATCCGCAGCGTTTAGCCTAAACCACGCGAGCTCTCGATCTGGCATCTACCGGTGAAGAAATGCTGCACGCGACCCCCTTGCCAGCGTGGTCTGTTCAATCTACCGGGGATTGATTCGAGACAACATTTCCCTCAGAGCTACTCTCCATGTCAAGGAACCGAATCCCTGGGAAACAGATGCGGTTGGGAGAAGGACTGTCACTTCAGCGATGATGGATGGCACTGCCACTCCGAGTTGCGACGCCATGGGTGCTATTTCTCTGCCATGATATGATGTTCTCTAGGGTAGGAGGAAGTTCGTCAGATGCTCCATACATTGACCATAGCCATGTCAGTGCAACACGCTCGAAGAATCTGGGGTGCATGGCCCCTTGCTACACAGTACCAGCCTTGCCAACAGTGTCAACATGGCTGCAAGGACTACTTGGTGTGTAATCAACAGTATTGAAGCAAAGGATGTTCTTCCTCCGGAGTCCATAAATATGTTCTTGCTCAAAATGTAAGTCGCGAACATTTCGTTCTGGTGCGAATCCAGGTATCAAACTAGTAAATGATACATACATCATGGAAGAAGTTCTCTCTTCCCTCAAAGAAGCGTAGAGGCACTTGTCCCGAAGTCCCGGGCCCGAAATTGCTGAAAAGCAGTCACCTGGCACACAAATTCTCACCTAGTTACAGCATCCCTGACACCTCGGTCAGCCACAGGCGATACCTTCAGCGGAAGGATTTCCCAACAGAGTCACATCCCGCTCTCCTCAACCTTGGCCTAGCAGTTTGACCTACTAGAACACCGGACCGAATAACGGCTGAACAAAGTAGCGCATCCTTTCCCCCTCAAACAAGCCGTTACGCGTGGCTGTCTTGATCCGTGAAGGAGCATCCTGTGACTGCTGATCCGAAGCCAGAATCCGCAGCTCGTAATAAACGGAAACCAGGAAGGACTTGAACGGGCTGTCCAACAGTGTCCGAAACCCCACGTCGGCCGTACGGCCCCTCTCTCGCTGAAATACCATCCCGGTTTCCTCCCTGTCATTCACGGACAATCCAGCTCGCGCCCGGCAGCACAAGGCCGGGGGCGGGGGAGAACCAACTGACCTCTCGCGTCACAACATCCCGTGCGACGGTACCCAAGAATAGACAAGATCTGACCCAACCGTGTTACGCATTGCATACATCCTCAGGACTTCTTTCTTTTTTTTCTTTTTTTTTCCCCCTTGTTCGTCTTACCTCTCTCCCCACGGGACGTGCCCAGGCCCCTCCCGCGCAGTGCGAGGGTGAACCGAGGATCGTGTCACCCTCCATCCCGTACCTCAGCCCAAGGTCTGCATACAAGATTGAAGCACGATTACCACACATGGCAACACCATGGGTCCTGCTGAACGACCCCGTCCGAGGCTGTCCTCCGTGGCACCGCGTCTCCTGGCTTCGGCTCGGCTTGCGGCCTCCGCTGGCTGCGAGATTTGTCGGGCCGCGCGATCGCTAAGCCCAGCTCGTGGCATTGGTCTACAACCTGTTGTACTCGGAGGCGGGGAGGCGCCAGTCTCGTATATGATGACTCTGCAATGACCTGCCTCGAATCCCTTGTGGCTTGATCCGACGACCGCGAGACACCCATGATGGCCTATCTGACAGCACACCACAAGTCTTTCTCTTGGGACATGCATGTCTTCTGAGACCCTTCACCAGTCTGCGATGGAAAGAAGACGCGAAGGATGGCGTGAGAGGCGGATTCCTGGGACGGACCTGCGCGACAGCAAATTTGACTTCATTACACAAACTTTTTCACATGACCTTCACATCAGATTCTTGCGCACCCTCAAGAGACCTTTCGATGATCTTTCAAGACTCTGAGGATAGGTACAGGATATTGTCTAATGCTTATGTCGGCCAAGATGCCTTGTGGTGATACGCATTCCGAGTTCGTGTTGGTCGTAGCTGTGTTCCTTGTGCTTCTAAATAGTCACTCGAGGCTGAACAGATCGTCTGTGTAAACTCGTGTTGGAAATTTGTCCCCCTGCTGGATCGGAAACGGAACAATAGTATTCATGCCATGTTTCCTTGAGCTACACAGAGACAGCGGGCTCTTTTGAAGCCGAACGGCTGCTTGCATTTTTACCGCTCAGGTCCAAGGTCCAGACTCGTGTTGCTCTGGATCATCTTGGCATATCATTTCGCAGCAGGAGCCATACGGGGGGCACGTCAGGGGTCGAGGAGTTCGTCATTCATCGATTGAGATGATTATCGCCATACGACACCTCGCGATCCCTAATCTACGCCAACTTGTTCATCATCTCCGTACGAAAGTTTCAGGATCTCGGATGATGCTAGTGTTTGGTACTTTGCAGATACTTTCAAAACTTCCACGAGGGGAAGAGCAATGATTTGTGTATCTATGTACATGTACCGAGATTCATGTTGAGCTCATCGAATCGTCTATAGATCGAGCACGATGATCATCTTTGAGAAGCTAGCTCGTGAATACATGTACATGTCGCAGCGCACATCAGACTATCGCTCGAATGGAGGCTAGAAGACTAGAATTCTTACGGGGTCCCGAGCCTCATCAGAAGAGTAGTGATTTCCAACACCCAAGGTATCTCCTTAGTTGAGAGATCACGTCCATGATGCTATCTCGACTCGTTGTAGGTAAGCCGTAGGGTTCAACGGTAGCCTAGTCCTTGCCTCCTTGTCGCTGCATATCTCGTCAGACACCTCGACGAGTGATGTGCTAGTCTGCAGGTCTTGTCTTCAGGAAGAAAGTATGTATGTAGTTTCCAGTGCCACAGTTAATGTGACCTCCAGACACCCTTGGCCATAACGTATGTAGACTGCAGTGTAGAGAGGTAGTATCAGTAAGCCACCCGATATTGCCGTTCTTCAACGAGGATGTGCCGGCGTGAGCGAACGTAAGAACGATCTCCTTGCATCTCCTAGCGTTGGAAGCTTCCCGCAATGCACCCGTGAACACTACGGCTCCCTTCCGGATCCTGCTGTTGTAGAAAGTAGCTTCGCCGCCAGCCTACTTCATTCTAATCCTCACCGATGTTCCAGACAGATTTCCCCACAAACTCACCGAGAGTGATGTCGTCAGCCCACGTCTGACCACCAGTCTCTCTTTTCACAGACCACGTTGTCAGCGTCTCTCAGTTTTCTCCAGTCAGGCTCTCCAGATACGCGAAAGAGGTAATATCACGCCACATAAACGTCGCTCCAGTATCTCGGCCCGCAATCTATCGGCGTCAGCAAGATCCACGCCACTCCCGCTCGCCACGGAAGATCCTTCCGCAAGATATGTCAAAGTCAAAGGAGTGAAAGGCCCGAACATGCCGCGTGGGGGATGAAGTTGAGGTCATGGAAGACACCTCCAACGGCCGTATGAATTACATCGCCGGCACGACACCAATCATCTTGTGGTGTTCCCCGTTGCATCGACAAGACAAGGCCGGAAGCCCCACGAAGGAAGTGATGATACTCACCTAGTCTACCTAAAATAAGACCCCATTCAGTAATTGCGCTGCATGTTTTGCGCACCTGACAATCAGAACCGAGGTCCCTTTGCTCAGCCGCGGCGTCAAGCCGCCAACACATCAACCATACCCAACCTGACAAAAAGTCATCGTTTTTGGAGGAAAGACCTCAATGTCACGCTGTGCTGACGGTCATTTCCCCCATCACCCACCGCCGCGGCCCGTCCCCAGCCCTACTAAATCCCCCAAATCTTTCCGTAAGCCCGTGATTACCGCCGACAACGGGGGGAGAATTGGTCCAACAAGAAGGCTTCTGGAGATTGACTGAGACCACCGAGGGGGGCTTGGTGACTCAGCTGAGGCCTTCCCGTCCGCTGCCGCCGAGGATGCGTGGGGGCTGACTTCAACGCTGCTGCTATCTCGGCCTGGCTTGCGCGCCGCCGCAGACCTGCAGCGAACATCCCGAGGCACAGGAAGCTGTTCAGAATGACAATGGCGAGCGTCTCCGCATAGACTCGTGGGGACTGACACGGAAAGGCGAAGCAGGGAGCGACTTGCTGACCTAAAGTGCGACTCGTGATGATACCCTCATGGTCAAGCCCCAAGCGGCGATGGTGGTAAGTCGCTAAGTCATACGCCTTCCGGCCGATGCAGTTCCTGCAGTAGGCGGCGAGCCGGCGGTCTAAGATTCTTCACCGCATCTCCGGTCCCTGACTCTCTCTCGCGCAGTAAAAGAGCGCGGCGCGGGGCATATCGCCGGGCAGATACACATGACTCCCGCTCCGCCTCAGCGTTTTGTTCTCTTTCTCTGTCTCTGACGAGTGAAGGGTCCTGACACCATACCCGCGTCAGCGTAGTCAAAATCACGGAGAGAATAGTCATTAGCCTACCTAGCTGGAGTCGATGGTAGTGCCACATGCGCTTTGATTCCCCCGCCTTTCGAGGGGAATCTCCGCTCTTTGCCGGCAACCGTTGGAGAGATACAAGCGTGCGGCACGAGGGGAACAAGGGCGCTAGGTGCTGAAAGCAGGCACATCTGATCTGGTGGTGTGAGAATAGATATTTGGCATATGCTTTTTTTTCTGTTCTTGCAATAATTTGGCCGACCTTCCGAATAGGGCACTCGTTTCCTCGGCCACTTTTGCGATGGCGCAGGTCAGCAGCACCTGGACGGGCAATGTGGATGGCCAGAGGCGGCAAAGAAGTTTTGTTATTGTGTAAACACCATTTTCCACCGAGGTTTCATCCTCAGACTGCGCCGTTTGCAATCAGTACATGCAATTTTGCTTTTCCTTGCATGCCGCGTGACCCAATTTTCAAGTCATCCTTGACCGAACAGTATCGCAAAGAAGAAACGGGCAGAAATACCAAACGATGCTCCCAAAACACCCAAAACAGAAAGTACATGTAGACGGAAATAGTGTCTGAAAGACCCTCCTGGAGCTCTTCCGTTACCAAACGTAGATTGTAACCTCGCGCTGTTGAACAAGCACACATGAGGGAGACGGGAGACGCGGGTGTGTGAGTGTGTGTGTGTGTGTGTGTGTGTGTGTGTGCCCCGCGGCAGCGCTTCAGACCACGAGAACAAGCGCCGCCCCCGCGAGGAAGGCAACTTAGCAGAGATATTTCGGGTGATGCGCAGGGCGGCATAGGCATCGAACCATACTCGGGGTGAACAAGACACCATTGAGTCGCAGCAACGCGATGCTGAAGCCTAGAGCTGCAGCACAATGACGGCGATCGAGAGGTTCAGCAGGGCGATGTCCAATGACAGTAGGGAGACAAGCGGTTGCTGACTTTGCCTTATCGATGCCACCCACCCTCTCACCCATCCATCACTTTACTTACAATTGTATATGGATGGAAGAGGAGGGGGAGTATTCTTCAACATGTCTTTGAGGAGTTGCAAGGGGTCTATTCGAAACAGCATCACCAGAGTGTGAATGAACCCTTGGGGCGCAACCTGTTGGAACGAAATGGAAGACAGCAAAATCTGGGGTTGCAACCGTCGACCCCAGAATTACAGAGAATCTTTTCCGAACGCGAACGGATTTGCTCCCGCAATTATTGTAGCCATGGGAACAAACAACGGATCAATGTCTGCAACTAGCCTCCGAGACAAGGGAAAGAATAAGCTAGAGGATTAAACAAATCTGGGACCAAGAAAATAATAATCAGAAAATTAAAAAAAAAAAAAAAAA
>JFFI01001625.1:0-11965 GCA_001563125.1 Colletotrichum salicis
GCAAGGTTTTTTTTTTTTAGGGTTTTTTTTTTGGGGGGGGTTTTCTTTGGAGAAGGGTAGCGGTGTAGGAGAAAACATTGAAGAGGTAGATAACATGGAATAACGTGCAGAGCGCCAGGGAAAAGAGTGCGGAGCTGGGGAGGTGGTTTTCTTCATACCCATGAGGTTCGTCACGTCGCCAATCAACCAGATAATCAGGAAGCCCATGGATAAGCCATCAGCGCTTTGCGACTTGAAGTTTGTGAGGAGTTGGGGAAGCTATTTCCGCAGATAAGGAGATGAGGTCAGTTACTTGGACAGAAGAAGGTCAAAAAGTCGTGATCCGAGGTCGCGTGACCTTTGCGAAGAGAGAGGGCACTTACGAGGAGACATATCCACGCGGTCAAGCTGATGCTGCCAAAGATTCCCGATAGGGCTTCTTCGACTTTTGGAGTGGACGATAAGGCGGCAAAGGCCGTGACTGCGACGGAAGCCATTGTGTGTTTTTCGATTTGCGAATTGGTGAGGCTCACAATAACGAACGTGAAGGAGGAAGGGGAGGAAAGTATGGGTAAGAAGAGCCGCAGCGACAGACAGGTTTTGGGAGGAGCTCTCTCTCTCTCTCTTGTGCCGTTCCTCGGTCAGGTGGGCTTTGGAATGGGGTCAAGTGGGATGGTTTTCTCGATGCAGAGTCACGCAGGCAGAGACAAGACCATTGTTGGTGCGGCGCGGGTAGAGGGACTGATAGTGCCCACCTCTCGTCCAATGAAAATGTTGGACTCGTCTTTTTCCCATTATCGCATCTCTTATCGCTGATCGCATCCGATAAGAGGACCCCTACCACTGCATGACATAACCAATCGACCAAGAGCGGCCTTGGCAGCGAAGAGTGCGGGTTGACGAAGAGGGCAATTAGTGGGGGTTATTGAGCATCAAGCATGGGTCACTCCAGGAAAACTTGAAAAAGCAGAGCGGGTTGACCGCCGAAGAGGTCCTATTTTCGGAGGGGCCATCGGCGGAGAACTTGTCGAGCTGAGAGAGCTGCGCCAATGAAGAAGTCTGATTTGGTCATCCCGCAAGTCTCGTGCATTGCGCAGAAGCTGAGTGCTGGAGCTGAGTTGCTGACAACCTGAGCTTATGTAATTCTTCCAAGATGCTTCTATGCATTCGCATCTGCGGCGATATCGAGATGAACCGCTCGCATTGTCCAGATAACATGCCAGAATGCATGCAGCGCAAGCCATCATCCAAAGTCTAAAATAAAAAAAAGTGTCTCCAATCAAAGGAGCAGAAGTGCCCGTCACCAGATAGGCTGAGATTCCCCATTCCAGCGGTCACCGGACATCCGCCGATCGTCAGCATTCCCCTCTCGACTGGTGTTTCACGTGGACTCCCCCGTGCACCGCCATGATTCGCCCTCTGTGGCTGAGACGGGTGTGAATGGTCACGGACAAGCACCCCGGCGCCGCGTTCCTCAGCCAACTCACCTGTGCCGGGGGCCTACACCAGCGGCCCGCTCAGCGCCAGTCGTCCGTGTTGACGTTGACGTGAGCTTGCGTGCATCGCTCCCGTCCCCAACACCGGTGACCCGACCACGCGTCAAGCTATCATATAACCAACCTCGCGTCCGTCCTGTCCCTGTCTTGCTTGCCGTTCGCCATTCCGTCAATTTGAGACCCCGATTGTAGTGCCAAAACATTGAAACCTAATTGCACCTCAGTGCTACTCACCACTAACAATCGCACGCCATCATGAGGCTTTCAAGCACCGTAGCACTGCTCGGTGCATCTCTGCGCGGGGCCGCAGCATGGGGAAGTATGTCATCGGATCCCTAAATCTACGGGAGCTTCAAAGTGGCGTCGAGCTCCATCGCTGACCGACTTGACTTACCAGGTCTGGGTCACATTTCAACTGCGTACCTAGCCAGCCACTTCGTCGCCAACACGACCGAATTCTTCTTCCAGGACCTCCTGCGTAATGACTCTGAGCACTACCTGGCCGGCGTCGCGACCTGGGCTGACACGATCCGGTACACGCGCTGGGGACACTTCACCGGGCCCTTCCACTACATCGATGCCAAAGATAGTCCGCCCGGCTACTGCGGCGTCGACTTCGAGCGGGACTGCAAAGCCCAAGGCTGCGTCGTGACGGCGCTCGCAAACTACACGGCTCGGTCTTTGGATCCCAAGCTGAGCGGTTGGGAACGCAATCAGGCGGCGAGGTTCGTCGTGCACTTCATTGGCGACATGCACCAGCCTCTTCACAACGAAGATGTGGCTCGTGGAGGTAACGGCATCCACGTCAAGTGGCAGGGCTCTGATTACAACCTGCACCACGTCTGGGACAGCTCCATTGCCGAAAAGTTGATTGGGGGTTCTCGTCGAAGGCCGTACGACAACGCGAAGAAATGGGCGGATGAGCTCGCCGACGAGATCAAGACTGGAAAGTTTGCTGCGCAAAAGGGAGAATGGCTCAAAAGTCTGGACTTCAACAACGTCAACGCTACCGGCCTGGAGTGGGCGAGAGAGGGAAACGCTTTCGTGTGCACCCACGGTATGTTGACCCCCGAGCCATCGGCGACCACCCCACAACCCGGAAAGGCGACGTCGAACCTGACTCTTGTATAGTATTTCCAGAGGGGCCGCAAGCTATTGTTGGCCAAGAACTTAGCGGCGAGTACTTTCAGAAGGCAGCACCTGTGATTGAACTTCAGGTCGCCCGCGCGGGTGTGAGAATGGCCGCTTGGCTGGACCTCATCGCAGCGGCGTACCAAGACCAAGCGAAGACGGCCGAACCTGTCATGGAAGACTTGTAAGATTATGAGACGAAACGCCAAGAATACTGCGTTATTTGCGCCGCGCGACTTTCTGTACAAGACCCTCGTTTATCACAGAGCAAAACGTGTTTTGATGCGGTGAAAGCTTGGCCCTGCCGGAGTCCTCTGTGTGTATTTGATTTCGTGACCTAGAGCATAGGAGTAAACATTTCTAGATGCTAGGCTGGTAGGATGATGTCCAATGACGAAACTAGGCTCACTTTAGACTCATATGCCGTAGTAGTGCTAAGATCGTGACAGCTGCCACGCGGCAACTCACAGACTTGCCATAGGTTAAAGAGACTCGGAATGATGCTGATCACACCGGTCGCGACGCAGTCTTGGCCGGGCCTTCGTCAGCAAAGAGTGTGTCTGCGATGGCTGAGGCGGCCAAGTTTGATTCACATGGAAGAGCTGTTTCCCAGAGGCGTAGTCGGCAAACGTTGCCTGGCTATGAGAAAGTGGCGTGACTTGAACCCATGCCCTTCTCGCGGTGGGGAATTTGGAATCAGACTAAGAACGGGTTGGAAATCTAGCCGTGCCAGCAAAAGGGCAGCAATTGGGATGATAGGTGACGTCTGACAAGTGAAGTTCGATGACAGCCCTTGCCGAGGGTCCGAGAGCAGCCGGACGAGCAATACGTCCAGGGAGATTGGATGTCGGAGGAAGCGCATCCTGTGCATGGCAGTGGACGCAACGGGATTGGCACGGGTTCTGCATCTCAGGTTTGCGATGACGGTTCAAGCGTACTGGGTGTCTGGGTCCGTGGGCGAGCGTGGTCACCGTGGTGCAGGCAATGAGCGACGATAGATAGTGCAAGGCGTTTGCCTCTGTGACAGTCGACGGGTTTCAACTCGTCTTCCCGAGCTGGGATGAAAGGCAGGTCTGCATGCCGGATCCGAGGAGGATGCCTGCGGGTTCAAGGTGAAGACGAGGTTGCGCCGGTTGGCTCGAGTGAAAAATGGACGGAAGTTGAGGTGAACCTGTTTCACCATCGAATTTTTGGCACAGGCTTCAAACTCAGCCTCGTGTCGCAGGATGGTGCGCCTCCTTGGCGCAAGTGGAGGTTCGCGACAGGGGCGCTGTCCACGTTATCACTCCCACTCCACTGCAAGCAACCCCGGTGGCTCGGATCCAGATGAGGGAAGATTAATGAAAAGCCCTTTAATTGATGTTGGAGTTGGATGGCATCTTCAGGGGGAAAACAATCTGCTCGTTTACGGGATCTCGGAAGGGATGAGACGAATATGGGGGAGGCGTCGGCTGTGGTGCCGGTCTTTTGGGTGCGTTTGTGGAAATTCGAGGTTTCGGCAGATGATCTTTTGCGATGCAGCTTCAAGCATCAAGCCGTAGAGCCTTGCCGTTCGTTGCCAGGCACAGGCGAGGCCGCGAAGGCATCGTCATGTGGTGCCGTGGCTCCGCATCCGAGTGTAAATCGGCGAGAAGACATGCCGTACCCATCAGAGGAACCGGCACAATCATCTGCAATGTGGTATCGGTGGGATCCGCGGGTAAAAGAAGAACTTAGAATGGCGGGATCAAGGCCGAGCATATGTTTCCGAAGGTGACAATGGCGGATCTGTCAGTGAGTAAAACGTTGTAAGGCAATTTTAGGTGTGGACGATCAATAGCATTAAACTCAGCGTCGTTCGCAAAATTTCCGACAATTAGCAGCCCAGAAAGGAAAGTTCTCGACTCGACGACTTGGGTTGACAGCAGAAAATAGTAGACGAGATGAAAATCGAAACCGTCATCTCATGGATAAGCATCTCGAGCGCTGGGGTTGGCCATGAGGAAGATCAGATTAACCTTTTGCTCGGATGGCTCATGCAGGACAGGCCGGTTGTCCAACGGGCGAGGGGCAAGGGGAAGGGGTGAACTCGGTGCCAGGTGGAGGGAGGTTGGTTGACGTCGTTGTTGAGAGTGACAGATATCCAAGGATTCGGGGAACAATGACATGGGAGAGAGAGTGAAAGAAGGGTGAGAGAGGGGGAAGACTCGAGGTGAAGCAACACACCGTTGACAAGGGACCCCCCTTCCCCTCGCCATTTGTCCAGGGCTGCGGTGGTGGGGCGGGTTTCTGGCGGGCGGGATGCTAAGGACAACCTTAAACGTGGTAAGAGAGGATGAGATAATCAACCTTTCCTGTTTCGGCGACCCAAGTGGAGTCGGGGATCTCCACGGGTCTTGGGCCGCTGCAGGTACCGAGTGTAAACGGCGCTTGGCACTCCTGCTGGGACGTGGAAGGAGCCCCTTCACCATCCCGTCTGTACCTGACGCTTTCCTCTTCCAGTTGCAAGTGCGAAGACTCTCATCAGAGGTAAGAACGATAGAGATCAAATACGTACCTCCGTTTTGACAATGAAACCTTGTGGAAAGTGAGGCACCGGTGGAAAGAAGACGGCGCACCTTCCAATCTCACGGCTCCGTCGTGTCTTTCTTGACCTTCCTTCGCTCACCTTGCCTTGTACTATCAGAATCTGAGGTGTAAGGAACTTCGCAGGCGCGAATACTCCAACTTCTTCTTCGGCAACTTCATGGGTTTCCTTGGCACTCAACGTTTGACGGGAGGAAGATCATCCCCGACGCTCCAACCACACACAGCAAGGTACGATGGACCACACCGACAAGTCAATTTTTTCCCTCACCCACTCACTCGCCCTGGAAACCCCTTCGTGCGGCGTGCCCCTTTGTTGCCCGCCCTCTTTTCTCAAACCGACAATCGACGGTACCGTGACTGGTCGTCCCAGGGGGCCTTGCCGTCATCCGAACTTGCCGAATAGCAGATTGAGTTTATTGGATGTTTGATGCCATCATTGCTGCGCGCCCGCTGCTGACCTTGGTTTTCCGCTCGCTTCGCCAACTCCACAATTTGACCAGCAACGCTGTCGACGTACTCCGTATGCGAGGTGGGAGCTGCTTCTCGTTTGCTTCCACATTCTGCAAAACGGCAGAAAAAACTTAACTAGGTTTCTAGATAGGCCCCGCCGCTCTTCCGCGGAAAAGCCTCCGTGCACCTCTGGCCAAGCAATACGAGGCATTCGCTCGCGATGCAGACGAGGCACACGATACACTTTCCCACCCTTATCTGCGGAACAAATTTCATAAGGGCAAGCTTTGAAGTGGAACAAGAATGCAGTGGAGTTGATGCGTTGCAGTTCGCCCACCGGAATTAGACGGGCGCTTCCATGCTGATGCAAAGTTGTAGACATGAAGCGACCGATAGAACCGCCAGAGCCGATATTCGATCTGAATGTTAATGTTCTGGTGTAGCTGGCCGGCGGTCGCACTAGCACGGTATGTCTCACCCGTTTAAACGGTCCGTTGCCAATCATCCACATTGCCGCTTTCTCCGGCCAAGCTTGAGACCGTTGTCGTGTCGCTGTTACCCGTACAAGCACCGTGAAAAAGAAACGCACCTGAGCGGCTCGGGGGATCTTCAAGCGGTAACGTCAATCAAAAACCCCCATCGCGAACATCATCATGTGGGCGTTGTGTCTCTTGCGTGTGTGCGTGTGCGCGCTGTCAGCAACGCCTCTACGTGGCCAGGCTTGGCGTTCATACAGGCGTGCCAGGCCTCTCAGGAAAGCCAGTGTCCGGAGGCAAATCATGGCCGATCCCCAAAGGCTTAGCATGAGGAGCTAAACCCATGACGACTCATGGCTCATGAGCCAAATTCAGTTCCATACGCAGTCCAGGACTCTAGTGTGCCATTCGTCTCGACGGGGATGCGGCTCGCACATATTGGTCCACCGTCGACGGTCTGTGGGGATACGGATATATGCTTGTCCTGACGGTCACAGATCTGCCAGCTGAAGAACGGTGCAGGCATCGAGGAGCGACGTGCCAGTCTTGCTAGTGCTCTAGGGAGATTAGGACGGAGGGGGCTTCGCTCAGATAGCCAGCGGGCAAGCATTGGCGGGTGGTTGTGGAAAGAGGCTGCCGCTGCTTCACTGGTGACGGCCTCACCTTAGTAAGGTACGCGGTCACAATACGTTGGACACATACGGCGAAGAAGTACTCCGTAATGTACCGCGCTTAAGAGACGGCAAGGACACAAAAACGTCGTCCAGTGTCTCGTTTCGCTTCATCGACGCCTCGGGCGAAACGCCATTTGCCTGATGTGCCGGACAGCAGGCCCCGCTATTGGTTCGCTAAGCCGTGCCGGGGCAATGTGGGGACTCCATGACCCCATTCTGCGACGACAGGAGCCGCATCAGACCTTCCCAGACCTCGCGACGGCACAAGCCACGACCGGATGGGGGCATCCTCACCCTCACCAACCTGGACTGGACTGTGGACGTTGCCAACAACCTTTTCTTACCTCGCATCTTTAACCCCTACCAATACTGCAATACCCCAATACTGGCCAGCCCAATGCTACTGCGGTAGACACCTGCCACAAAGACCGGAGACACCACACTGACGTTACCCGAGCCGCCCTGTTCGACTCAACTTCGTTACCTGCCATCCTGAAGAGTCGGGATCCGTCCGTCAAGGATGCCCACCCTCTCCGACCGGAGACAACGACTTCCCCTGCTCATCTGTAGCTTGTCCCCCTGTTCTATCCGTCTACACTACTCCGTACCTTACACTACGAATATTCTTCACACACTACGCCTCTGAGCAACATCTTTGTAGCCGTTCCCGTCCCATGCATGCTAAACTTGACTACCCCTGCCAAAGCTCAGACCTCTATTCTCCCGTCTCTCACTCAACCCCCCGATCCATCATCTCTACTCACCCTCCTCCTCCTCCTCCTCCTCCTCCTCAGAGCCTGGAGGCGTCTGCCCTTGTCAACTAGTTGTCGCATACCATCTCATCAGACAGATGCTACCTACCTAGTCTCTATCTCTCCACGGACGCCTGCACACTCTATCAGTACACACAGAGAGCAGACCCCCATTACCTTTTCCCACCCCCCGGTTCGTCATCCACTACGGGCCTGCCATTGCCCGCACGGGGATCAGATGCTAAGCAGCATCCATGTACTCACACCCCCGGCCAACAGTTTGAGCCGTGTACTATCCGTATACCTACTCAGTGGTATGGTGTATGGGTAGGTACCAGGTATTCTGCAGACGGGCTCCTGTCAGCCCTTGTCTCCTCCTTCTTCTCCTCTCCCATCTCCCCTGCGCCGCGTTTAGGACTCGTGGAGACGATTCCTCCTGCCCAAGCCGCCATGGAGCCTGTCTCCGTTCATACGACCCCTTGGTCGAACCGGCACCAGCCTGCAACCGCAGCCCTGTGCATATAAGACTTGAAAGCTTGGCACTGATCGCGTATTTGTCTCGGCCTTTCCCTTCTTAATCCCCAGCAGCGCTCAGTCTCGATCATTCTTTTCGCCTCCCACCCTTTACTTTTATTTCCGTTCATCCTGTTGCCTCACGCTGGGAGTGTGTCTTCACATTCATTCATTCATTTCTTTTCAGCTTGTGCTATACGTATTCAGGTGTCTGTGACCGTTCCTTTCGTACTCTACTCTTGTTCGCTCCTCGGTCTGGAACCAACCCTTTCGAACGACAATATAGTATTTTATTGATAGCGACTCGGTCGACAACTCTCTCGGATTTATCCAACGATCAACAAGAAACAACAAGATGCAGATTCAAAAGCTCATTACAGCCCTCGCGGGCATGGCCGTCGTCGCCGAGGCCTCTGTCGCCTTCCTCGATGCCTCGCCTCTGAGCGCCGCCCTCGCCAAGCGTCAACAACGTGGTGGTAACCGTGGTGGACAGGGCGGAAACGCGGGTGGAAACGCAAACCAGGGCGGAAATGCCAACGCTGGTAACAACGGAGCTCTGTGTTTGCAAACGAACGCGGTACAAAAGGGTTCGCAGCAGGCCGGACAGCCCAACGCGCAACAAGCCAACTCGAAAACGTGAGTATACACACCGACAAACAACCTGGAAACACGCTAACTAAGCTGCCTTGCAGCGATAACGCCAACTTCATCAACGTTTGCTCCGGTTCTACCCTCACCGATGGTGAGCAGAAGACTGGCGGTTCTTGCAACGGTATCCCCATGGGCAAGATCCCCGCCCAGACCAAGATGGTCTCAACCGTCATCAACAACCCCCCTCACAACGGCAACATCCAGGCCAACCAGGACTTCGACGTCGAGCTCAAGGTCAACAACCTGCAAGCCGGCTCCTTCACTGACGCTCAGTCCACCTACTATTCGGCTCCCCAGGATCTCAGCGGCGGCGGTACCATTATTGGTCACGTTCACGTCACTGTTCAGGATATGGGTAACTCTCTGACGCCCGCCACTCCCCTGGATGCTTCCAAGTTTGTCTTCTTCAAGGGTATCAACGATGCCGGCGATGGCAACGGCAACCTGAAGGCCACCGTCACTGGAGGTCTCCCCGCCGGAAACTACCGTGTCTGCACCATGTCCAGTGCTTCCAACCACCAGCCCGTTCTGATGCCCGTTGCCCAGCGTGGTGCCCAGGATGACTGCAACAAGTTCACCGTTGGTGGAAACGGTGGCGGCGGCAACAACAACGGTGGTGGCAACAACAACAACGCCGCCAACGGAGGCAACGCTGCCAACAACGGAGGCAAGCAGAGTAAGTCCATCAGGAGACATCGAGCATAGTAAGGTACTAACAGATACAAGACAACCAGGGCGGAGCTGCCCGTGGAGGTAAGCAAGCCGGCGGCAGACAAGGCGCCGGCGCTGCTGCAGGCGGTGCCGGTGCCGGACGTGGCGGTGCTGGACGAGGCGCTGGTCAAGGTAATGCTCAAGCAACACCTCAGAACCCCCCTCAAGGATTTCCCAACACTCAGTTCCCAGGTCAATTCCCCGGCCAATTTCCTCAATTCCCTGGAAGCGCACCCCCTGGACAGGTCACAACACAATCCCAGACCGGAAACACACAGGAAGCTCCAAACGCTAACAGCTCCGGCCAGGACGGGGACGCCGCCAGTAATTCGAAGAACGCGACGGCGACTCCTTCGGTAGACCCGGCGGCAGCGACGCCAACGCCCACCCAAGGCAGAGGCGCCTCCAACAATGGCAACGCCAACAGCAATGGATCCGGACAGAACGGCAACGGTAACACTTCTTCTGGATCTGGCAAGGGAGGCGCGACGTCGAACGCTATCGGCGGAATCGCGGCCCCGGCGGTCTCGGACTCTGGCGATAGCAGCCGACCATTCTCCGTCAACGGCAACTCGTTCGTTTCCAAGGCCAATGCGGCGCAGCGTGCTTGCGATGTTCAACGGAATGCCTGTTTCAATGCTTTCAATGGTGGAAAGTTGAACGGGGTTACCACGGCCGACTGTGATGCCCAGGTGCAGACCTGCATCCAGGAGCTCTCATAATCGAATGCCTTTCGACGACAAGGACAACAACCGAGGGATTATTGGGATACGCACGCGCGCGCTACTACGACAATACGGGCCTTTTGACATCATACAACGACAAGTCCTCATGCTTTTGGGTTCACCCGGGTTGCCAAAAGTGTTCTGGTGTTTTTTCTGTTTTTAATTTCTTGGGTTGTTATATTCTACACGAACTGGCAGAAGGTTATTAGATGAGCAGGTTGGCGTGGATGGTTTTTCTTTTGTTTGATGAAAACCAGCGCTCCCCGTGCTTCGATACCACACTCACACACACATCAACGACAACTGGCAAACCCCTCCCCCTCTATATTATTGTTCTAATGTCCCCCCTCCCCGACACCTTTGTCTCTCACCACACACACACACACACACATCTTATCACCTCATCACCATGACACAAAATCTTACGATCCGACCTTTCTGTACATTTAGAGGGAGTTGTTTTTCCGTTGAACAGGATACGCAGCATGGCTTGGAAAGAAATGGAAGACACAATTCCAGTAGAGAGTGCACACAGTTTTTTGGATTACTTTTTGCTTGTTTCTGGGTTCTCGCGCATTTGACATGTTGTGACACTTATTTTTCTTTTACTAACTACTTAGGAGCTCGGTGATGAGCTAACAAATCTGACTTGAACTACCAGATGACAAGTCACGATGTCACCCCATCTCTCTGAAAGTCGGGGTGGCAGGAGGTATACCGGCAAGACTGCGCCGAACGTCCTCTCTCTCTCTCTCTCTCTCTGATGTTCTTGAGCCTGTACTGTGAGATGTGTGGTGCCGAGTGGTGGTCCAAGCTGCAGCGTCTGATCTGCGTGTCGCGATGATGGGGGGAACATGTCTCGGCAGGGGGGGGCCGTGTTATGCACCAGGGGTGCCTGGCTGGAAGTTGGGATCTGCTTGTTGGGGGAGAGGACTTTGTTGCGTTGGCGGTGGGATTTGTACATGACTAAGCTAGATTCTCCAGCATTGTGCGCTATTGTGTGTGGTGTACGGAGTAGTGTGAGTGTCGGAGACTGGCGTTCGACTTGGCAGGTCTTGAGAGGGGTCAAAAAATAGGGTAAAAAAGAGTTGAGACGCGTTTCATCTCCATTCTTTCTCTGCTTTTGGAGCCGGAGTTGGGACGGATGGGAGGGATGCTGCGACGGAGGGGGAGCTCTGCGGGCTCTGCGGTACCGTGTAATAGTCTTAATGGACAGAGTTATATTTACAGGGGACTGTGATTAGAGTCCTGGTATTGTGATGTCACGAGTCGAGACTAGAATCTGAATTCTGGATGGGGGTAATGTGTCATGGGTTGGGATGGCACCTTTTGCGTGTTTGCGAGGGGGGAGCCACTGGGGGCCAGTTAATTAGGAGATTTCTTTTAACGTTTCGGAAGGGGAGAGCGAAGAGAGGGGTTAATTGACGCTTATTCTTATCTTGAGGTTTTCCCCTTTTTTTCTCGGTTCGCATCTATCTCACACCACACACCACACACACACGCGCGCGCGCGCGCGCAAGATGGCCTTGATGGAGCTGAGTCGGCGAGTCGAGGGGGTAAAGAGTTGAAGGTTTATTTCCATGACTCTTGACTTTTGCATGTTGCATTTGTGCCTGACCTGAGTTTTTACCTTCTTTCTCTCTTTCGCCTTCCCTATTCCCGTCTGTTCCTGCGAGGCCGTTGTAGCCGTTTCCTTTCACATTTTTGGCTTTTCCCGGGTCTGCTTCTGTGAGTTCTTTATACACCAGTTTTCGCAAGTGTGTCACTGAATGAGCGTGTCCCGACGATGTGGTGGCAAGTGTCTTGATAAGGAGGTCATCCCCCCCCCCCAATCTCCCA
>JFFI01001626.1:0-20318 GCA_001563125.1 Colletotrichum salicis
CCAGGGCTACATTGAGTGGCAGGCGACGGAGCCGCGCGTCAACAACTACACGTTCATGGCCGTGTACGACAACCGCGGACCCGGGTGGACGCCCGCGCAGATGAAGGCGGGCAATGTCACGATTGTGCTGGATGACAAGGGCGCGGCGCCGTATAGGGAGCCCAAGGATGTGTTTCAGACGCCCGAGGGGGAGTTTGGATTTGTGAGCTGGGTCGATCAGAGTGTCTTGAGGGCGTGAGGTGATGTTGTTCGTTTTTGGTGGTGAAGAAGGATGGTTAGGGGGGGATGTTGGAGTGAGTAAGGAATAAAAGTTGAGCAAATGAAGACTAATCTCAGAACTAGACTACAACAGGAAAAAAAAAAGTAATTCCCTTCCTCTCATGTCCTTCCCATTCGTCCAGTGCAGGAATCCGTTTTCATGGGTTTTGGGAATTCGTGCCATCAAGCCCGTGTCTCCTAGTCTCTGAGAGAAACAAGTGTCCAACACCGCCCGGTTTCCTGTTCCTGTTCCTTATCCCGTACTATCGTGCAACATCGTCATCCCAGTCGTAAAATCGTAGCAAGCCCGCAAACTATCCACACACACACACACACACACAATATAATCTTCCGTCCCAAGTAAGACGTAAACCCTTCAGTCAATCACAATAGGTGAGTCCTTCACCCCGAACTGCACCGGCTCCGGCGAGGGACCAAGCGACATCGTCCTCGATCGGGACCGGTACCGGTAGTACGACAGCGGCGTGTCGGGGGTATCCGAGATCCTGGGCGCCTCGGGCACATCAGCCATCTCGATATCGGAGTCCCCGTAGAACTTGATCTCGATCTGATCATCCTTGTCGTCCTCGTCGAGCATCATGGCGTTGTCCTCGGAGTCTCCCTGGGTACCCAAGGGCGATGGCGACATCGCGATCGGAGCAGGGACACGGCATGGCGTGGGGGCAGGTGCCTCGGTCAGGAATACCACTTCTCTTCCGCCGACGCTGCGTCTCGCTTCTCGAGCCGTGAGGAGGCCGTCTTCTGCCAGAAGCCAGTTCTTTAAATGCTCGTAGAGGGGTCGCACCACACAGGCAGGGAAAGCATTCCCGATTTGCTTCTTCAGGGCAGACTTCGGCGCCTCGGCGAAATGATGCCAGAATGGAAATCCCTGAAGGCTTGCGAATTCGCGAACCGTGTACGCTCTGGTGTTTGAATAGTGCATGTTACCACCTCCGGAGCAGGTGACACATCTCTTCAGGATTTGGTTAGGGTCGGAGACGACAGAACCGACAGGCAAGGTGTTCCTAATCTCATTCTCTGGGTTATGAAAGGTAGAGTCGTCCTTGATCTTTTTGAGGGCATCTTTAATGGTCACGTACTTCAACAGACCACCAGCTCCCGTCTCGGAGTGAGTTGCTCTGGGGAAAGGAGGCAACTTCTCCCCGGGGCAGGCGCCAATCATGATCAGTCTCTTCCGGACTTGAGGAAGACCCCAGGTCTGGAGGTGGACTACCTTCCAGGTGACAGAGTACCCAAACTCGGTGAATCCTCCTACAAGAGAGTTGAAGAATGGGGCGTATGCCGATTGCATGATGCCGAAAGTCTGTTCCAGAGTGAAGACACGGGGTCGGATCTTTTCAACCAGGCTCCTGCATGCGAAAAGGGAGGCAATGTTGGCCTCGTCGTTCTGGCCGGCAACCGTGTGGGCTGGTGACCAGGTCTGGCATGGTGGCGATAGGTGTAGGATATCGACCCTCATCGGGACATTCTTCTGAGAAAGAATGAACTCATCCACCGTCATCTCGAACAGGTTGGTGTCGGGGAAGTTCAGGCGATAGGTATTGCACGCCCTATCCCAGGAATCGACGGCGTATTCAATCTTCACGCCTGCCCGCTCGGCGCCTCTCGAGAAACCGCCGGCGCCGCAGAACGAGTCAAAGACAGTGTACTTCTGCTTCTCAGCAGGTTGTCCAAGCACCTGGGGTTGCGCCTCCGGAATGTGTGCGCCTCCACGGATCGTCAAGCCTCTCCAGTCAGATCTCAGCTGGTCCTCGGAAACCTTGAAATCTTCGCGCTTCACTTCCTCGGCTCTGACACGCTCCAGTGTCCAGTGATGGGCTTTGCCTATCCTCTTCTCTTGAGCGTGTCGGTAGTGAACGAAGTACTTCCACCGGCACACTAGCGGACCTTCCTTCTCGACTGCTTCTACGTTGACGAAGGCTTTCGGATCGTAGCGATGGTGCGGGTAGAGAGCGTTTGTCATATGGAGGCTTCGGGGAGGTCCGACAATTGCCAAGGAGGGCACTTCGATGACCGCCTGCTCGTTGATTGTTCTGTCGTCGGTTTCATCCAGTTCGTAGACGATGGCCACCTCGTTTAACTTTCGTGGCAGCTTTGCCATCAGCGACCGTACTCTGACGAATGGCAGGCCGCTGATGACAAAGTTGTTTGTGTTTAAATTCTCATTGATGCTATGCACCAAAAGGAACTGTGGGTCCAGTGCTGATTTGGGGCATTGGGCGGGATCGAGCTCATACAGTCTCTTGAGCCTGATGGTGGTTTTGCCAATCTTGATGCTCTCGTGTTGACGCTCGGGGTCTTTGGCGCGAGGGGCTTGACGACGCTTTCGAGGAACTCGGACGACTGGGTCATCGTCGACCGTAAGGTCAATCAGGCCCTCGAGCTCCTTGGCAGCGATGTCCTCTTCTTTCAGTTCCACCACATCGAAATCACTGTTGACGGTGATGATCGAGTTTCTCCTGCCTTGAGGGCGGTATGCGTTGACCCTGCGCTGCCATTCGTTTGTGGTTGAATCCTCAAAAGTATGATCATCGTCGACAAGAATAGCAGCGGATGGGCTACTGCCTGAGCACACAGCGGTAGCCATTGCTGGAAGGTTTTGACGACTGGCTCTTTCGTCAGCTTGAGGTGCAGTAGAAAGTGAGAGAAGTTACTCACGAGGTCGCCTCTTGCCTGCGTTGGTGATGTGTAGGTCACAGACAGGAATGAAGCGCTTCCAGGAGATGATGAAATGTGTATGAGAAGGAGTTGGTCTTCGAGTCCGTTGAGCAGTTGGTCTCAGCCTGAATGGTCTTGGTGAGACTACTCTTTTCTTGACTATAGTTGACCTGTTTGTTGAGCCTTGCCTGCCGATTGTTGATGCTGAACCAGGTCTCTGGTTGCTCGAATCTCAGTCGCGCCTCTCGGGATGTTGCCAAAGCGAAAGATCGAGGAGCCTCAGTGGAAGAGTTGTAATTGGTAAAAGCCTATGGGGCGTCAACTTCTCAGCTTTGAGTAGAGGAAGCCGAGCAAGTGGGTTTGAGGGGTGGAAGTTTCCCTCTAGGCAAGAAGTAGGGCTTCAACCTTCCAAGTTGATGACACGGTAGAGAAGAATGAGGAGAACTTGAGGGCTCAGGAAGAAGATGCGGATCTTCTAGATAATTAATGGACTGCTTGAAATTGAATGGAAAGGTCACTGTCATGAGGTCCTTCCTCGCCTCTGTTTAGACTTACCCGAGTTGCTCTCGCCCTCACTTCTCATGGCTATACTTCGCCCCTTGACTTGGGAGCAGGGCAGAACAACAGATGTGAAGTCTTCCAAGTCAAATATCACACATTTGAATGTTACCTCAAGGTCCAAAGATAAACTTGAGCCCTAAGATTAGCAGGGTAAAAGGCATGTCACATCATAATGCCTTGAGCCCCCACCATTGTCTTCTTGATAAAGTGTGTCACATTTCTCTCTCGGTGAATCGGATATCAACAAATAGCCTATAGTGACTCAAACTGTCTTTCAAGTCTTTGTTTGCATGTCTTGGGTCTTTCCTTGCGGGCCTTGGCTCCTTTCACTAACGATCACCATGAACGCTCAAGGTGGTTCTGGAGGCCCTTTCTACACCATCTTCTATCTCTTCCTTTGACACTCGAATGCTGCTAGACTGACGCAGTAACTTTTGCTGTCTCAGAAATGCTTCACTGAGAATCATTGAGAAGTAGTAATATCGTCGGTAGATGCCGAACGAAGAGGCAGGGACGAGGGATAATAGGTACTCACGTCCATTGGCACTTTCCTTAGGTAGCTTGAATCCCTTCCTTCCCATAATCAACTTACAACCCCACCAGGCCACTTATTACCTAGGTAGATAGCATTCCGCCCTTTTAGATAAGGTATTGGGTACGTATTTAGGATTAGGTAGAAGACCTCGCTTATTCCATCCGTGATACACAGCTGTGATTCACGCTTTCAACCAACTTCATCCCAACCTCGCCCCGCAAAGCGATTCACGACAATCCCCTCACTTTCTATACATCAACCCGAAGAAACGTCTCCACAAACCAAATGCATGACATCTCAAGGACATTCGGAACATCAACCACAATCCTCACTATTACGTTCCTATCCGCCACACATTCCCCTCTCCTTTTGCTGTAAAGGAGGGCACATTGCATTCGCACTATTTTACTACAATCAATCAAGACCTACCAGTCTCCTTGAACTCTTATTCTTTCAAAATCTTTGAAGTCTTGACCTCCTGACCTCCTGACCTCTTGTCGTTATGCAAACTCGAAGTGCTACCAGGCGAGCTGCCCAGCAACTTCTTCCACCTCCAGTAGAAGCAGGAACGTCCAAACCGTCTCTTAGTAAGTGTGCCTCCTTGAGAGTGTTCTAGCTCTAACAGACAAAAGCAGAAATATGTTCAGCAGTAGATGAGAGAGCGATCTGTTCACGGGTAGATAAAAGAACAGTCCAACTGCCAGTTGATGCAGGCCCGATCCCATTGCCAATCGATGCAAGAGCAATTCAATTCCCTATGGACGCAGAAGCGATCCAATTGTCAATTCGCGAAGGAATGATCTGTCTGCCAGTAGATAAAGGGGCGTTCAAACAAACTTTTACCAAAAGTACCGCCTCAAAGAGTCTTCCAGAGCCAGCAGACCAAGAAAACGTGCGTTCACCAGAAGATGGGGGAACGTTGAAGCTGACTTTTATCAAGCACACTACCAACAAGACATATTCAGTGGACACAAGAATGTCCCGACCGACTGCTACTGGAGTGAAGAGACACGCTGATGACAATGACCGAGATGGTGGCCATCCACTATCAAACAAGCGCTTGAAAGACGCAACCAAGAACATATCACCTATCCAAGAGATCAGGGCAGATCTTCCCCATGGCTTAGGGACTCACATCCCCAACCTGGAGATCGCCAATAGAAATGACTACTCATCGCCAAATAGCTGCTCAGAAGACTTTGCGCTGAAGAGACAGAGTATGACTGCAGAAGACCTAGAGAAGGCTTCCAAGAGGTATCGGCGGTCAAAGAAGCCGACAAAGAACGATACGGATGTGATCAAGACAGACGGAGAGGCAGTTGATCCAGCAGAGACCGAGTCAGATTCAGTGTCAGAGTCGGACTCAGTTGGAGACACGGATTCGGAGGCTGATCGGAAGGCCCCCAAGGACTACGGACTGATGCCAGGAGAGACGCCGTACCGTGACTGGCCTGGACCTAGTGCAAGGGAGTGTCAGGTCGTCTACGACATCCTCGCTCAGGAATATAAGCAGAGAGAGCAGAGTGAAGAGCGTGCAAAGCGCAAGGCACTCAACTTTATCCAACCAGCCAAGATACCGCCAGCTTCCGCTAACGTCGCTGGATGTGGAGAAGTGCCATGCTTGGTTGATGCTATGATAAGAACAATCATCAGCCAGTCTGTCACTCGAGAAAGCGCCGACAAGGTGATAGAGAATATCATCAAGCTGGTTGGTATGCTTGACGAGAACGGATCTGGTTCAGCGAGCATTAATTGGAATGCTCTTCGACATGCACCGGAAGATGCAGTGCTGGAGGCCTTCCGACCGGGTGGACTTGGTCCCACAAAGTACAAGGCTATCAAGACTTGCCTGAAAATAATTCGCAAAGATAACAAGAAGAGGGCCAAGACTTATCTGGAAGACAGCGAAACGGGAAAAACAGCAGGATTGGGACGAGACCAGAAGGATCACCAGCTGAGCAAGATCAATGCGGGCATACTGACACTGGATCACATCCGAGTCATGGAGCCACATGAAGCAATGCTGGAACTCGTCAAGTACCCCCAGGTCGCAGTGAAGACTGCTTCTTGTCTTCTTCTCTTCAACTTGCAGATGCCCAGTTTTGCGGTTGATACCCATGTGCATCGGATGACCAGATGGCTGGGATGGGCCCCCATGAAGGCGAACCACAACGACACGTATATGCACTGCGACTTTCGAGTACCCGACCACCTTAAGTACGGACTTCATCAGCTGTTCATCGAGCATGGAGGAAACTGTTTCCGCTGCCAAGGGAACACCGTGGAAGGAACTGAGAAGTGGCACAGTACTGTCTGTCCACTCGAGCACCTTCTGACCCGTGTCAAGAAACAAAGCCAGGCGAAGGTGAAGAACAAGAGTGTGGGAGATTCAGGCACCCTTGACGGGTGGTTGCAAGTTACCAAACCTGAAGCCAGTGGATCAGCGGCGGATTAGACAAACCCATCGTCTAGCTCAGGGGTAGAGATGATGGGGTCCTTGGGACCAAGGAAGAATGTTGCATTGATTCTACGCGACTGGATCTATCCTCGAGATGGAGCATCCGCGAAGGATACACTACAACAAAATAATATCTTCTAGGGGAGAAATCTGGAGATCTGTCATCGACTTCGGGTTCTGATTCTCACTTACAGCATGATCTGATGAGTCCACGAAGTTAGGAGGATATTTGGGCGGTATCTTTATTTGGGAGATCTCATTGCGGGTCGGCGGGAGTCAAATAGCTCGAGCAAAATATTCTTGCGAACTGGCGGGGAGCAGCATAGATTTAAAACCATCATAGAGATCCCTTTAGTGTCATTAATACTTCGAAATTTCCACTATGCAACACATTCCTGTTCCGTTTGCACTGACTTGAGCCCGCGAGAGCTCCTTGCTGTTTGGGACAACTTTTTCAATGAGACATACCCATACGAGTGTCACAGGTGACGGCTGATTGCTCTAGAGGTGGTTGAGTGGATGAGAGAGTCCAGTCGTGGATATCCAGTCATGTCGGTCTTTCGTGTTGCGTTGCTGGCACCAAAGCTGGACGGATATCGGTGCGATCCAAGGAAGCCCGAATGAATATTTCGCTTTCAGAATTCGGCATCCTTGGTGGTTCGTTAACTTCATTAACCTCTGACATGATATCATCATAATATGCCAAATTTAAGTCATCCATGGTGTTGTTGAAGAATGCAGGGTCCAAGAGTCCATCAAGGCCCTGAGCTGTTGGATGCATGGAGGTGTGATTTAAGGTATGGTCTGTGCACCCACAGTGAAAGCCTCCTTGTTCCTGTGCCACAGCATTGTCAAAGTTAGCCACTGCACAAACTCAAGTACTCCGCCAGCCTGCCACACGCCACCATCAATGAGGTACCTCACGATGGGTCAAAGTCTCCACCCCCTGTCGACACGCTTTAATGGGAATTGACGCCTGGCCGCGT
Organism: Colletotrichum salicis; assembly: GCA_001563125.1. Classification (NCBI taxonomy): domain Eukaryota; kingdom Fungi; phylum Ascomycota; class Sordariomycetes; order Glomerellales; family Glomerellaceae; genus Colletotrichum; species Colletotrichum salicis. Next base: position 7,478 of record JFFI01001626.1, read on the forward strand.
CCTGGCCGGGCCGGAGCGTGTCACTGCTATTTTTGCAGCCCACTTCCCTGGCTTCACCTTTTGATTGCCGTCAATTACCTTCTTTTCCCCTCCAACAACCAACCTAGAAGATCGTGGGCTTTCCCTTTCCTTCCCGCGAGCTTCCTCCCTCCAAACTCGTCGTTCCCTACAGAGGTCTCTTCCGCTGACGGCTACTCTTTTTTTTTTTCTTCGCGACGCTTCCTCCGTTTGCTTGACCTCGAGACCGTTTCTATCGCAACGCCAGGCAACCGAAGAGAGACAGCCACGAAAATCGACGATCTATCGACTCGCCGACACAAGACCTATCATGTGTATCTCTCGAGCTGATATCCGCAAATTCTGACATTTTCTTCGCTCTTGAATCGCGCGTAAGGTTCAGTCACCTCATTACCTTCCGTCTTGGACGCAGGATCACGACGAGTCCTTCCTTCCGAATTTACCACCACTACTGAAGCTCCTCCGCCTTTCGCGTCGCGGTTCACTCAACGCAAACCATCGAGCTACCTTGCACCTGTCCGACCTTCACCACCCTCACGATATGCCTCGACGGACTCGATCACTGCAGTAAAATGGAGTCACAACCGGTCGAGGATATCCTCGAGGAGAGCTATCGGAAGTTCACCCAGATTCCTCCCGACTTCCACCTTCTCTGTCCCAAGGTCGACGAGGATGATTTTGAGGACTACGACGATCTGAACACTGATGGTGAAGACATCACAGCTCTGGAGAAGAAGGAGAGAGTAGAAAAATGGAAGGAGCGGCTCGACATTGCCTACTGGACTAGTCTTCTCCTTGCCTATGGCAAAGATAAGGCTGGTGTTTGGCTCGACGCCTGGGGCAGCCGGATGGCTATTAACCTCCACAACTGCGACAAGTGCGTCCTCAACTGGCACATGTATCGGAAGAAGTATCTTCAGATCTTTTCCGAGTAAGTCTAGACTAACCAGAACGCTACGAGAAATCGCCATTGACCATACTAATCGTACCTTAGGAAATGGCCAGAGGAAGCCGTCGCTGGCATCGAAAACTGCCTCCACCGCTTCGATTTCGACCGAATCGACAAAGGTCTTCAATGGGCCAAAGACATCATATTGAAGGTTGAGAATGAGGGCCGCGCCTTTGCGAGAAGCGACTTGGGCGAAGAACAGGGCGCAGTCTTGCTCACTGTTTACGAGGCTCTATGCTGTATGGCATACGTCAGCGTGCCGGAGAAAAGAACTCTGTTCCAGTTCGTCTTCGTCCGCCTCTCTGGCAAGAAGCCACTGAAGCTGGGTGAAAACGTCCTGCTTCCCGCCATGACCCAGTTCCTGTTCGGAGAAGACAAGATCCGCCTTCAATTCGCTGAAAAGTCATGGGAGCGCCTCCGGCCAAAGTCTCTGACACAGGAGCAGTTCAACTGGGCTATCCACGACAACTTGGTGGTAGCCATTCAGTCAGTTTCAGCCCTCAACCCCAGAGATCCCGCATCCCTTCCGGAGATCGAGCGTTTCTGGAAAGCCGTCAACTGGATCATCAAGACTCTGGACGAGAAGCTCTTGTTGCACGGCATTCGGGGTATGGAGATCAAGCCGAGCATCTACGACTTGCTTTTCGTTCATATGCATTGCGAGTCGGAGGCGATCCTGCTGCTCATCATCCAAGCGTTGACTGTCCTGCTCGAAACGTCTCCGCAGGCTTTCTGGGACACCATCGGTGACGCGAGGCCATTCGTCGTCATTGAGCAGCTCCTCTCTCAGCCTTTGTTCAAGCAGCTGCTTGCGCAATCTTTGACCTTCGCCATCAGTTACGACGATGGCACGGGCAAAAATGACTCGGTCGAGTCAATCACGACTTCGTGGATCAACACATGGATTGCCTCGCTCAAGCGTCAGCAGAAGGGCGATGCCTGCGAACAGCTGCTTCACCTGCTTTTTGAGCAAGTCATCCACGACGCTAGAATTGGCGAGCAAGGAAAGGCTGCTTGCATCAGGGCTGGCTTAGATGCTCTAGATCACGTCCTACGGTCATTTTTGGACCCTACAATTGATGTCATTTCAGGCACCACATCCGTCTACATCAACACAATTCTCAACGTCACTCTCAAGTACAAGGATATCATCAACGAAGGAGCGGATACCAGAAGCATAGATCAACATACACTCGGTGTGCCCAAGGCAGCCATGAGCGTCATCAGTGCCGCCTTGAGCTTGGACTCCCGAGTTACTGCTGAGGAGCATCTCGAACTTCGCAAGGCTACGCCCAAGCCAATCCAGACGGCCGTCACGCGTAAATCAGCAGACTTGTGGGACGGATTTCTGGAGAACCTTTACGAAGGCAAGCTTGTCCTGGCTAAGACTGTGCTCATGGCCATGGCCCCTCTGATCAATGTTGAGAGATTCTATCCTAATAGGAAAGAGCCTGAGAAGTTGGACGCGGCGAAGAAGAGCTTCAACACCCGTTTCCACATGGTCGCGGAGGCACTCGGACGCGTTCTACAGCGAATGTGCGAGTTTACATCACCGCAACTGAACGAGCTGTGCCTCATGGCCCAGAGCATTCGGCCCATCATTGCATTCACAGTCCACGGCGAGGACGAAATCAGCAGTGCCAGCGCCGAACTTATCAAATTAATCACCGAACAACCCTCCAAGGAGGATGCACTCACCGTTTTGCTTGAACGGAACCTCAGCACCACTCTCTCCTCCATGATCTTCGCCATAAGAAGAATCATGGAGCCGTCACATGCGGCATGGGGACCCGCTCGCAACATCATCAATACCGCCAAAGTTGTGCTCTCAGGTCTCAGTGATCTTTCGTCTGGTATTCTCAGGTCCAGAACTTTGGACAGCAATGAACAGATCGCTGTCACTGGCTGGTGGGTTGCTCATTGGAGATACATTGAGGTCGCGTTCACATCCACCGCCAACTGGTCTCACCTTGCCGAGATCAAAGTGATGCAGGACTTTTGCCGCGATGTCATCGAGTTGGCCGACGGCATGCTTGCCCAGGATGGCCTCTTCGCATCGGCGCTGCAAGCTACTACCGCGCAGACCGATGCGAAGCAGGCAAAGCCGAAAGAGGAAGAGCTGACCAAGATGCAACAGCTTCTGAAGGATCCTCAGCGTCATCTCTTTGGCATCGTTAGGATGCTTCGTCTGAGAGATACCTACCTGGTTGAAGTCACTGTGAAGGTTGTGGCCAAGTTACTGACCAGACTGCGAGAGAACGAAATCGACATCCCCAGTGACTCCAAGACTTATGTTCAAGACTCTTGCATCAAGTCATCCACAACCGGCCGCTATCCAGTCTCTACCAACATGAACGACCAGCAGCGTGCCGAGCTTCTGAAAGCCCTCGGTGAAGATGATGACGTTGAAATCATCCAGATCCAGCCGGTTTCCAAGCCAAAGAAACAGAGTTTCCTTGATGCTTGGTCGAAGTCTGGCTCTTCAACGCCAGCTTCTCAGGCCGATCGGTCAAACAAGGACGACGTTATCGAGCTCAGCAGTTCCGTCGACAAGAAACGATCCATCTTGGACCAAATGGCCGCTCGCCAGAAAGCGTCGCCAACCATTCCCAGAATGGCCACCAAGCCCAAGCTTGAACCAGTGGTCACTCAAGCATCGAAGAACGCCCTCATTGAGTCGCGCAAGAAAGCCAAATTGGAGAAAGCTAAGAGAGATGCCGATGAGGTTGCAAGAGTTCGCGCTCTCCGAGGAGCCGCCAACGTGGGTGAGGGCTCAGGGCTGAAGGGCCTTAGTGGTGTAGTTGGCAAAGAACACACAACGCAGAAGAGTCAAATCCTGGTCGACAGCGACGAGGAAGACGAGGATGATTCTGGAGATGAGGATCTCAACAACCTCATTAACAAGGGACAACAAGGCCAAAAGGCAGTTGATGAAGCCCAAAGACGTCGCGAGCGGGCACTGCTTGAAAAGACGCGAGGCCCAGTCAAGAAGGTAAAGGTACAACGCTCTGCCAAGGATATGCGTGCGCGTTTGATCCCCCCGATGGATCAACTTCACCAAGCCATCTTAGAGTGGGACATATTCCATGAGGGCAATGATCCGCCTTCAACCTCGTCCTCAATGGCGATTACACGGGTTGCAAGCTCGTATGCTCACCCTCAGGAGTACAAGCAGACCTTCTTGGGTCTTCTGATTTCTGAAGCCTGGCGATCTTTTGTGACTGCCAAAGATGAGTCGACGTCTAAGCCGTACGGACTGAAGATTGCGTCTCGCATGAATGTTGATAAATTCCTTGAAGTGACTGCCAGCATTCCCAAGATTGAGAGCAAGGAAAGGATGCTGTCAGAGGGCGACATTATTCTGGTGTCGAAGAGCACTGATCCCTTGACGGACAAGTCTGAAGCCCATTCTCTGGCAAGAATTTGGAAAACCACGTACAAGAAGGAAAGGCTGGAAGTGACATACCGCCTGAATAGCAAGAATAATCCCTTGCTTGCCATCAATGCTCTTGGTGTCGGCTCTGAACTCCAAGCTGTCAAGATTACCAACATGACGACTATTGAGCGAGAGTATGCAGCCCTTGAGAGTTTGCAGTACTACGACCTCATGCTTGAGGTCCTCAAAGCCGAGCCATCGCCCATTTTGAAGTACGGCGACGAGGCTGTCAAGGGCGTCATGCAGAATTACCAGCTCAATCCTGGTCAGGCCAAAGCCATTCTCGGTGCTAAGGACAACGATGGCTTCACCTTGATTCAAGGGTAGGGACCATTTCATCCTTCCCATCTCTGACCTACGCTAACGACTCGCAGACCTCCCGGTACGGGTAAGACAAAGACAATCGTGGCCATGGTCGGCTCGCTGCTCACCGGCAACATCCAACCTCCTGGAACGGCTATTAAGCCCAAGATTCCAACTCAGGGCCAGGCCGCCATGCCGAAGAAGCTTCTAGTTTGCGCTCCCAGTAACGCCGCTGTTGACGAGCTGGTGCTGCGTCTGAAGCAGGGCGTTAAGACGATGACTGGGTCTTTCCACAAGATCAATGTGCTCCGTCTGGGAAGAAGCGATGCAATCAATGCTGCCGTCCGCGATGTCACTCTCGATGAACTGGTCAAGAAGAAACTCGAAGGCGACACCACGCAAAACAAAGCCAAGGAGGAGCGCGACAAGATGCACAACGACGCGGCCAAAATCAGAGACGAGCTGGCAGAGCTTCGACCCAAGCTGGACGAGGCTCGCAAAGCCGGTGACCGAAATCTTTCGCAAGCCCTGCAACGAGGCTTCGATCAGTTGAAGCGTGCTCAGATTAACATTGGAGCCAAGATTGACGAGGACAAGACGAGCGGCAACACAGTCAGTCGTGAAGCAGAGATTCGACGCCGACAGATCCAGCAAGAGATTCTTGACGGAGCTCAAGTGCTCTGCGCCACGCTCAGTGGTAGTGGTCACGAGATGTTCAAGAACCTAAACGTCGAGTTCGAGACGGTCATCATCGACGAGGCCGCTCAGTGCGTTGAGCTCAGCGCCCTGATTCCGTTGAAGTACGGCTGCACGAAGTGTATCCTTGTCGGTGACCCAAAGCAGTTGCCACCCACTGTTCTTTCTCAATCCGCTGCTAGATTTGGCTACGACCAGAGTCTGTTCGTCCGAATGCAGCAGAATCATCCAGACCATATCCATCTTCTCGACCGCCAATACCGTATGCACCCCGAGATCAGCTTATTCCCCAGCTTGGAATTCTACGAAGGCAAGCTTGTGGACGGAGAAGATATGAGCGCACTCCGTCGCCAGCCTTGGCACGCAAGCGCCCTCCTTGGCCCCTACCGGTTCTTCGATGTCGAAGGTACCCAGTCAAAGGGTAGCAAGGGTCGCTCCTTGGTCAACCACTCCGAGTTGAAGGTTGCCATGCAGCTTTACGAGAGATTCAAGACGGATTTCGGAAGGAACTACGACGTGCGCGGCAAGATTGGTATCATTACGCCGTACAAAGCTCAGTTGCAAGAGTTGAAGTGGCAATTCTCGCGTCGTTACGGAGAGTCAATTACCGAGGAGATTGAGTTCAACACCACGGATGCCTTCCAGGGTCGAGAGTGCGAGATCATCATCTTCTCTTGCGTCCGAGCCGATCCTACCGGAGGTATCGGTTTCGTCAAGGACATTAGACGTATGAACGTCGGTCTCACCCGTGCTAAATCCTCTCTATGGATTTTGGGAGATTCTAGAGCCCTGGTGCAGGGAGAATTCTGGAATAAGCTCATCGACAACGCCAAGCAAAGATCACTCTACACCAAGGGAGATGTCATGTCGATGTTGCAGAAGCCGAGTGTTCTACAGGCGCTGCCTCCGCCGCCGATGCCCGCGCAAAAGAGTGACTTTGATGTTGAGATAGTTGATCAGCTTCAGATCAAAGACGTTGACATGGCAGATGTGAAGCCCACGGCGCCGCCTCAAAAGCCGGCTCAGCCAGTCCAGCAACCGCCAACAAAATACCCCGTTCCGGAGCGTCGACCGGGCTCCTGGGAGGCAACCAACCGAGGACAAGCACACCCCTCTGGCGCCCGAAACTCGGATCGACCGCCAATCATTCAATCATCCACGGCGAAGCAAGAGTCCAAGAAGAGACCATCTGATGCCAATGAAGGGCAGCGTGGTGCAAAGAGGGTATGTGACGACACAAGCATTGATAGTACCAGACAGTCTTCCCCAGCAATTCCTAACACAACAACTATAGATGGCGACCGAACAGAATCGGCAGCCCAACAGACCGCCCCCGACGGGACCCAAAGCGATGGTCCAGGCCAGGGAGCCGAAGGCGGCGAAGGACCCTTCTGCCATGGTAGCCCTCGGTCTGACACCAGCTGCACGACCGCCGGCGATGGAGACGACGGCATCGTCTTCGAGGACATTGCCATCCAATTCCTCACTCCCGCAGAATCGTAATTTGCCACAGAGAGTAAGCCAGCCAAGTGACCTTTTAACTTTTGAAAGAGGCTAACACAAACTCTAGCCTCCTGGACAGGGTGGACCAAACGGACCAGTCATCCACAGGAAGAAGCAGAAGGCCGATCCCTTCATTCAGAGAAAGCCTCACAAACGTTAGGCCAGCCTCATGGAATCACGAACACGACGAATTCTTTTTTGTTTTTGTTTTTTTGTTAGAGTAGACTCGATACAGCTGCCTGGCTTTGGGCACACAAAGGGTTTTGCATCATGGAGACAAAGGACATATGAGCTCCTGGCGTTTACAGATTTTTCTTGAAGCAAGGGGACAGACATTGGGCATCTTGTGGCGGCAACAAGGTTTGTTTGCCCTCTCGGAATTTCTATCTTTTGGTCTGGCAACGAGAAAGAAAGAAAAAAGCTCTGGCACAGACATTTTGGCCCCCAAGGCAAGGATGGATGCATTAGGGGAAAGCTAGGAAGCTAGGCACCTCTAGGTAAGGTAGCTGGGGGAGGAAGACGAGGCGAGCCCTGGTTCCCGGCATGACGTTTAGGTAGCCCGAATAATGATGTGCCGTCCGTATAAGGCATATTTTCATTCTCCACGCGTGCTCCCTAACTATCTTAGGAAGAGGAAAAGGCAGGCAAAAAAGGCAGGAAAATGACATGGCATCATTGGTATGGCATCGTATCGCGCTAAGTAAACGAAACTTGCCAGCTTGGTGAGGCGGCCACTTATGCAGGGGCCGGGGATAGTATCCCGCTCTCCCGTAGTTTGTGGCCCCCCAAAAATTGTTCTTCACAAGCGTCGGCGGGATGACGACGGTTGTATGTGTGGAAGGGAATACACATCGCGGAAGCCACGCACGCGAGACCGGAGAAAACTCTTCACCAAGGTCACGGTACAGGGCAGGAGTAGAATCGGCGGAGGTTTTAGATGGAACGTTAGTACAGTCTTTTCAGTCTCCTACGTCGGGGGGGGGGGGTTGCTTTTCATTTAGTGAAGGGTTTTTGCTTCCATCACGGCATCTCGAGGCAAACTGATACGGAACGAACTTCCCCGTTGGCCCCAAGACAAGCAGGGAATCGAGGAAGCGACGGCGCGGCTTTTTGGGGATTCAGGTTTAGATCACGCACTTGGAAGAGGCGTCGTCGCGTTTCGCGTTCGCGTATGTGGCTTGAACACTTTTAGAAACAGCGAAAAAAAAGTGAGCTACCGTATATACTGCGACGATACGTGCGCCAGTTCCGGCGTTGGTTATCCTGTGGTGGCCGTCGTCTCGGACTTGTGATTCCAGATATATGGTTGGCCACTGTACCTGGGACTGGATAAGCTTGGCGGTGCCTGGTGGTGGCCGGAAGAAAGTGTAAGTAGTCGTGTGTGTGTGTGTGTGTGTGTCCGAGTGCCGGCCGAAGGTTGTATCTTTTCACGTTCGTTCTGGAGAGGTAAGTGGAAAGAAAGAAGGAATCAAACGGCGCGGCAGGCAAAAGGGAAGCAAACCACAGCAAAGCAAGGCAAATGTGATTCGGGAGCGAGAAAAACCACATGGCTTTTTGCTTTGGTCGCTTGTTGTGGCTTGTCAGTCTGTCTCTTTTACGAGAGAACGATGGATGATAGATCTGGGAGGCTTGGAATAAACAATTTGTGAGTCTTTCTTCCGCCCGTTTTTGGGGTTTTGGGTGAGCCTGGTACGCCTAGGTAGTAGGTGACCTGACACTCTTGGGAAGGATAGGCGAGCCGAGAACTTGGAGGAGGAGGAGGAAGGGGGGGGGGGAGACGGGTGAGTCAAGATTCGGTTGCTCGGTCGTTGTCTTTCTTTACTCAAGCCTCTGTGGAGGGGGGTCTGCTTTCTTTTTCACATTTTGATAGATGGGCCGGGGGGGGGGGCCCTTGGCTCACGGAAGCCTGAAACTTGGAAGGCGAGATATTTGTCTGCCTCTCTGGGTAACTTGGGTCATGATTCAGAGGTTTGTGATTCGGATTGAGGGAAGGAATAAGAGAGAAACATTTTGTGGAACACAGTCCGTACTCCGTAGTCCATAGATCCAGGCAGAACCTGTTGGGGCCTACTCCGTACCAATACTGATTATCATGTAGCTCAGGCGAAAAGGATGTGGATGACGAGGAGGATGAGCGACTAGGATGGCACGGTGGATGTCAAGCAAGGTCAAGCTCGGGTTTACTGGTTTTGTGGAGAGGGGAGACATGTGTCATTCGTTCGTCTGAAGGTTTTGACGGGCAGTTACACATTCTTTTGGGCTGGATGGGATGGAGGGTTAAAGGGACTTGTAAAAAAGGGAGGACGGGGTGTTCCCTGTCTGGCTCTGCGAACCATGCCATGAGTAGCTTAACCGTAGCTTACACCAACTCAGCAAGTGCCGAGTTGGCAACACGATCCCTGACAGTGGTCCCCTTTTTAGGTGTCTCTGATGGTTGACGATGCTAGGTTGGCTTGCTTGTGTGCTCGTGCACACCTGGATCTCGTAAGTCTTGAATCTTGGGTCAGACAAGTTCGGCACGACGCAGGCCATGGGTTGTTTCTTGTTTCTGGGACAAATGTTTCGGCTCTCGCGCATGCGGAGAGAGTGAAAGAAAGGGTTGCAGACCGGCCTGTGTTGCGGATGAGGAATGGGAGGTAAGACAGAGGGGTTAAGCGGGATTGTTGAGCGGACCGGGGGATGCAAGGGAGAGCGAGAGAGATGGGGCCGGGGCCGAAAGGCCGTGGTGTCCCCGGCGACTGAGGTTTCTCTGCGGGATACTACCTTGCCGTCGTCACCGTACAGTAGCATCACGATCCGGTACGGGGCGTTGGAGACCTCGCGGGAGGGCGATACGATTATGCGGTTGTCGTCGGCAACGATAGGCCGGATCTCTGGTCAGCATTATTCAGAAAGGGAGAAAAGGGAGACAGAAAAGCAGGTAAGAGAGTGCGCGAAGGAAGTCGAGACTGTGGAGCGATGTGGAGAGGTGGAGTTGGATGGTGTGGGAACAGCCAAACAGGCATTCGGATACAGGGTAACAAACACACAGGCTCGGGAACCGGAGGAGCCTGGGAGGGGCAGGGAGGATCCTTCTCGGGGGATGCGTCCGACTGGACGGACGGGAAGGGGAGGGGGGGAAGCTCCACGGAGATCTTTGGGATAAGTTTAGCGAGCGGGATGCAAGTTGTGCATGGAACATTGGCGGTGCAGTGCAGAGCTGGATGCCGGGCAGGGGTTGCGAAGGCAAGGGCATGATGTGCTTGGTTACCTAGCGATCCGATGCATTATTCATAGCCGGGAGCAAGGGGGAATGAGAGAGAGAGAGAGAGAGAGAGAGGGCACGAAAGGGACTTTCAGCAGGGCATGGGCCACCAAACTATGAATGCACCGAGGTTGTATTGAAGCAAGGGGGCAAGAGTTGATGAATATGCAAAAGAGCTGAAATGTGCGTGCATTGCAGAATTTGTGAGGCAAGCATAGGCTGTGAGTGTTGGATATAAGTCTTGGTGTCCGAATATCTTCAGTAGCTTCGCATTCCTTTTTCCATAGATGGGTAGGTAGTTGACACGTCGGATGAGATCTACACAAACCCACGGAACTAATGAATGTAACCCTCGACCCAGAATATCAGCCAGATGCGGTTTGTGCGCTGCATAAGCCGATAAGCTTCTTTCATGCCAGATGTGCTGAGACTCACTCCTTACACTTGGGTTAAGTCACAAGTTGTGAGTGAGTTTGGGAGTGAGTGAGATGCTCACGGTGACATGTCACGTCACTCTCGGGCACCTCGCACACTTCTTTTTTTTTCTTTCGCTGGTGGTGGACCTGAAAGGTGCAGGAGGAACTCAGGACTAGGGAGGAGGAACTAGCGCTTGAGCCCGTTGACGGCGTTGGGACGGCCAGGTTTTGGACTGTGTGAGATGTTTATGAGTCGTCGCTGTTAGTGAGAGACTCTGCTTCTGTCCGACGACCTTGGCTTCAGGACATGAGAAGCTTAGAAGGCTAGGCCGGCGGAAACATGCCGAAGCTCATTATGCTTCCATTATTTCTACATCGCTCATTTGGCGATGAGTTTGACTGACATTGTGTAAAGAATTCGAGATTGCAAATGAAATGAAGGCTCATTGTGTGTGTTATTAAACACAACGTACATGTGAGACATCATCAACCGAGAAAACGGCCGACATTCTCTGCATGCCTAGTTAAGAGTACCTTATCTTGTATCTATGGAAAACTCATAATTATAAATGGAAGACGGCCTGGGAGATTACGGAGAGAAGCCAAAATAAGCCACAAATGTCCTGCCACTCTTGCGGACGGACACGGAATCGGCTTAGATCCTACTTAGTTCTTTAGTCACCACTCATTCGCAGCCATTCTCCTTCTAGCTGGGCTCTCGCCATATGAAAACGGTCGCATCATTGCCTCTTTTCGAAACTCTGTTTTCTCATGCCAATCTTGGATACACCCGTCAAATTACGTCGACAACAACCTCGGGCCGATCAACATCAAGAGAGACCAAACCTCAGATGAAAACAATACAGGCAATTCGTTACAAGGCAGGCTGAACAATTGACAACAACGCCAAAAGAATGCAATATCATTCCGGCTGCCGCCCCAGTGTTTGGTGTCACACCGAGGACTGGAATGAGACACTTCAGAAACCATCGCCAACCAAGGAATTCCACCTTTTGCTCTGCCCAGCAAGACAATTTCTCGCCGTAGCAAGAGAAGACTGACATCTTGACAAGTACCTTTCTAACAACGCGGTCTCTCACAGGACTGACCGTGATGAACACCCTTGCTGCACATCACCGCCCACCATTGAGAACTACAGCGAATCTCATCGCTATCGCTTCGCATCGTTGCATGCTGCATATGCTGCCACCGTGCGCGCTGTACCCCTACCGCATATCCCTGGCCAGGGTCACCCAGCGTTCTGGGCACCGTCAACTTCTCCTCGACCTCCAGGTTCCAAGTCTGGCTCTTTTTCTCTCTCTTCCGATTTATCCTTCCTCTCCTTCAGGGAACATACCCTCCTAGCTTGCCTGGTAACCGAGCAAATGGGGACGAACGGGCTGGGTCCTTGTCCCACACACGCCAGATGTGATGATCGTCGTTTCTTTTTCTACCCCCCGGTCCACCGTCCGTCTGCCATCTTCACGCTCAAACCCGCTCTTGGTCTGCACTCTGCTGCCGGACGTAACCAGAACCAGGTTTGTCGAGCTGTCAACCGGGACCCGTCTGTCTACCTGCTGGATTTCTTCCGATGACAGACTGGCAGAGAGCAGACACGGAAAGAAAAAGAGAAAGAAAAAAAGAAAAAAGAAAAAAAAAGCAAACTTCCCCTTGCATTATTGCTCCGAACCCACTGGCCTACACCGGGATGCCCTCAACCCGGGTTCTCCATCTGTCAAGTTGTCAAGCTGTCAAGCTTCCAAGTTTGTGTGTCTCCTTTCGCCGCCGATACCGCGTACTTGGTCACATCTCGCTTCCGAATCTGGGACTGGAATTGACTCTCGTCTCCGCCCGAGCACTCTCCTCAAGTCAAAAGAGTGACACACACTGGGTACACTACACGTCTCCGAGTGGTGGACCGTCCTGGGAGCTGCAAGGCGCCGGCAAGAAGAAACATCACGGAGCTCCAGTGTGGCGCTGTCAAACCGGGTTATCCTTTTTCTTCGCATTTGGCTTTGGGCTTCCATATGCATCCGTATCGGATCGTATCGTTCTTTTCCTTGTTTTTTCTGGCTCTGTTCTCTCTAAGACCTGCTACTTTTTCCTTCGCCGTCACGCCTCGTTCGCGCCCCCGTATGTCCCAGATTCCTGCCACAAGTGTTGTCTCTGGGGAAGAAGCCTCGTGGACGTTCGCGCCCCGAAAAAGCTACCTTGAACGAAGAATAAGAAAAATACATTGCGAGCAAAAGGCCAGCTCGACCCCGAGTCTCAGCGCC
>JFFI01001627.1:0-28537 GCA_001563125.1 Colletotrichum salicis
CCCCCCCCCCCCCCCCCACTCCGACGGCGCTGGCTCTAAAAAGTCCACACAAGGCATGCGATCCCGAAATCAATCCAGCGCGTTAGCTTTTTGCATTCCCTTGAGTGGTTTTTCTTATTGACTACTAGTAACACTATACAAAAGCAAACAGCCGGAAACAATGTAGCCTTTTTTACAAGGCCCACATCCCCAAGGACGAGAGGCGGGGACGTGAAAACACACAGTCATACCAATGTCCGAGTTTCCATATCGATTTTGCCCTGTGGTTCACGATGCTACATACCTCGAGTATTATATCGCCGGCAATATATCGACACCAAAGGAAGCACAAAGTGTCATCGTTGAGAAGTATTACTCTCTGCCAAGGCATCACCGACCGCTCAATATTCATCATCGCATGAAATGCCTAGCACTCAACTTGAGCACAACCTCAGATATCATACAAGAACGAAGTTGGAAGCTACACGTAGATCTTCCTTCCTGGGGCCATTCAATGTTTGCATAGCACGTGTGCCGCTGCTAATACCTCTCAAACACCATCATGGCATCGGTCCTCCTAATCCCTTAGGCACACTTCTTACACGTTTGGCCCAAGTAAGACGGAGTACATGTAGACAGCAATAAGTTCACCCATTGTCCGAAAAGAAAAAGCTCCCATCACAGCAACCTGAAGAATCTCCCTGCCTGTGGTATGTTCTAGCAACCTGGTTATCATTGCAGCTTAGTTGCGATGTTTGTCACCGAAAGAGCACGTGAGATCTCCGTACACATACACATACACACAACGCACAAACCTACCAACTGTAAATCCTTTTTGCACCCGATCTGATTTCGTACCACAATTCCACAAAGCAGGCACCCACACATCCCCGACAAATGGAGAAACACACACACTTCTGTGATCCATCTCCAGAATTTCGCAGCTCCAACCACTAATATCTGCCCTTTCCCTTCCGGTGGAAAACCTGCACGAAAAGAGAGTCCGAGAGACTGCGAGCCGGAGCTGGCCGACCTGCATATGTGGAGAGAGAGACACACGGGAGCCCCAAAAGAAAATTCCACCCAAAAATGGGAATTCTTGGTGGGGAGTCCGAAGACCAACCCCCGTATTGACATGTCCCTTGCGACTTGTCGATCTTTCGGTATAAAAAGACATATTTTTTTTGTGGAAACATGCGAATTTTCCCAGGGAGAAAAGGACGCGGACACGCAGGGAAAATCAGCTACAGCCAGCCTGCTGCCCGCCGTTAGGAGAACCGGACCGAAGGGGAATTTTGCAAGACAAAAACGGGTCCTCCGTGGGCGTAGGGGGGGGGGAGGTCCCGATGCTCGGCGTTCTTGGAGGCGGTTGCCTCCTCCCACCCGCCGGAATACGAAATGCACTGGCATCTTGGCAAGCCCTTGTTACGGAGAGTCAGGAGACAAGCATGCGGAAAACCAAACGAGACAGAAAGAAAAAGACAAAAAAAGAAAGTATTTTGACCCAAACGAGGACACTTCTTTCGAGACTTGCTGATGCAATGTCGTCATTTGTGGCAGGTCTGCCAAGTCAGAGAGAGGGGTGACCAGGAATCATTCCTGTTGGGTCAGAAACGAAAATTCCGTGGGCGCATTTTGTGAGGCTGACATGTTCGCAACGGGATGGCGCAGCTCAGGTCTAAGATCCCCTGAGTGAGATTTATTGGAATTGGCGACTGTTACCTTAGGTTGGGCTGTCAGCTCTGTGGGAGCTGAAAAGAGAAAAAGCCTCGTCAGACTTGCAGTAAGCATATGCACTCACTACATGTGCAGCTTGACGAAGTCAACCAGCGACAAGCAATGGGGTGTTGTCCAACCTCTCAAGGCCTTACGCTCATTTTCCCACTTGTTCTGCAAAACTTCGGCTTTGGCGTTGTCATAAACTCAACTGAAGCGTGCTGCCGCACGCTCGCGCGGGAGAGACACACACAGAGCCCGTGACCCGGCCCCGGGCCGGAACCCTCAGCTCGTGCCCGACCGGTCGGGGTGGACCGAAGCGGACGTGATTGGACTACGTCTCATAGCCCGCACGAACGGGGCTGCAGGAAAGAGGCGGGGGAAAGCTCTAAATTCCTGGGAGAGGCACGCGTTGCATGGGGCCGAGGGGAACCATAACTTGCAGGTGATTATCGGGGTGCATGCATGACGGACTTTAGATGCGGATCCTCGGTGAGTCGATCAGTTTCGTAGCCGCAGACAATTGATGTCGCACCAGTGCCCGCGAAAGCTGCGCTCTCGCGGGCAGAGATTTCCTCGCCAGCTGGTCCAAAGTTTGATGACGAGCAGACGAAGGAAGACTAGGCAGACCTCGTTGAGGCTTGGTTGCGCGCTCGGACGACGTCCCGTGGGATAGCCGTTTGGCAGGCCATTTGGCATTGCCAGCGAGTCCGTCAGACGCTCTGATGAACATGGCCGCGGCTAATGACCCGCTAGGAGCTCCCTCGTGGCTGCGTGGCATCCCGCTTGCGCCGCTTGCGGCGACAAAGCCTCCGTCGGGCGTCTGTTGACCGAAGCCATTACGCCTGTGTTAAGCCACTGGCTCAGGTAAGAGTGCTGCGACGAAGGCATGAAGGTTGGGTTGAGGGTCATATGTGGCGGTCTAGGGCACCTCCCGCGAATCCAGACCCAACCGCTCGATTCAACCCATCCAAACGTCATGTTCATCGTGGTTTGTAAAGCAAACGATGAAAGAAACTTGGTCATGTGGGGGAAGGCTCATGGGAACCGCCGGTTCTGCTAGTAGGCGGCATACGCCGGCGAGATTAAGACCGACCCAGAGTTATGGAAGCTGGTAGTGGACGACTACTCCATACGGCATCGCCTTTTTCGACCCTTGGAAGATCTGGACCCTGGACATCTGATAACCCATCCGGAAACGAGTAGAGGTCTGGTCGAGACTCTGAGCTGCGAAGCGTTCGCGGCCAACGTCGCTTAATGCCAAGCTCCATATGCCGATTCGCTTCATAGTGGCGGATATTTCCAAACAAACAACCGCTTTTGGGAGCTCCAAGGTTCGACTCCGTACTGCAAAGCTTTAGCTCTCGTAGAGGCAACCGAGCCATAGGCGAAAAGATGGGCGATTTTGGACCCTGAGCGATGGATGAGTGACGTGGGGAGGCAGAGAATCAATCGCCTCGCAGCGCAGGAGCTCCGGGATGAACAGAGTGTCCTATTCTGACACACGATAATCCGCAATACGGTCGTGGTCGACGGCTACGTCCACTGGCACGACGACACGACTGCACTGACAGTCGAAATTTTCTGCGTTCGCAGGAGCAAGGCAGCAGAATTATGTTGTGGGGAAAGCTGTCTCTAGAGGAAGGCTGTGCGTATGCTCATCCATAGTCTGACCGTCCGAGCTCGAGGTGTTGGGACGTTGGGAGTCTTGGGGCGGGAAATAGGGGATGATCTGACGTATGGCGCATTGTCGATGGGCCGAACAGGGAGCGGGTTTATGCAGTGACGCGGAGAGTGTTATGCAAACCACCAGCGGTTGGTCTCCGGTCTCTGGCGCTAGCAGAGGTTTCCAAAGCAAGGCTGGGGCTCCGAAGGATGGTGGTCGGGATATGCTGTATGTCAGTGGTTCTCTTAGAGTCCTGTGTGCTCAGTGCTGTAGGGGCTTATGCATGTCAAGTTCAGGTGCTATTGGGTAATTCATCGTCCCATCAGTTGCGCGCGTGAGATGGATGGGACGGTGTGGTTTGTGTCTGCATGGTGGTTACATTCTCGCGAAGCCGGTTGCGGCCAAGTCAGGTACGGATGCATAAGGTGTGGGATTGAGGTTTAGATTTCGTTGGCTGGAAGGATCATCGAGATATCCGCAGCCCGAGGCCAAAGTCGACTACGATGCGATGCAGATGCGGACGCAGATGCAGCACCGGCCGTACACGAGCGAGCTTGATCTGCTGTAGCCATCGAGCACTTGCCATTTGCCAACCCCTTCTGCTTGTGTCGGGCTCGCCTAGACCACGATGCAGCGGGGATTGGCCATGATCGTGGAAGCAGGTCTCGACTGTTGATGTCAAATAAGAGAACAAAGAGGGAGAGACATAGGGTATCGGTATGGACCGGATGACAGGAACAAGATGCCGAAACGGGAATAGGTACGAAGCAGGTATTCGTAGCGTGATGCGGTTCAAGACCCGAGGACTTGTTGCAATCGCGCTTCGTAGCGGCTACCTCGTTGGACCAAAGGGCCGAGTCTCTACCCCAGAGTCCCGGCATCAAGGTGGGGGGTGGAAACTTGGAAGAGAACAAAGGGACTGGCGAGGAGGCCTTGTCAGTTGTTGCTCACTGGAATGCCTGAATTGTCGCTTGTGTTCCATTGGGTTCAAGGTGTTTCCTCCCAAGGAGGAAAAAATCGGCCATTTGGCGCGGCCGTGGCTGTGGCTGGATTAGCACGTCACTATCCGTAGACGCTACACAGAGACCTAGGGTCCCAGCGTGCCGAACACGGCGTGCTGCAAACCCACGGAGCAGAGTTCAAGGGTCCATGGTCGTCGACGTTGCTGTGATGTTGGTCACGATCCACGTCAAGATCGAGGTTGGCGGCTTCGTGGCGACTTGCAAGGTGGTTGAGGTGAGACCGTGAGAAGATCGTGGGCAGTCTGGGCGGGCGGACAGACGGGCGGCTTCCACCTCGGGAGGTCAGTTAGACTGATGACAAGATGTACTTTGGAGGTACCTCGGGGAGTTCCACCACGATATTGAAGGGTCGTGATGGTTGATGAGCGTATCCGTACTGTTTCTTTTGCAGGGAGTCTTGGAGGGCTGTCTGTCGGATAGGCAAATGAATGGCTTGATAGGCTGTTCGGTTGCCTCTCCTTGACTCTTGACTTCTTGGGGGCTCAGAGGTTGAGAGTTGAGACTGACCGCCTGCGGTGAAGACTTGCCGCCTTTGCCATGCAGAGGCTTAGAATCCACACAATCGGATAGTCGCATCAGATGTTGTCTTGTTGGAGAATGGAGCTGAGGGGAGAAGAGATCCATCTGGCAAAGTGACAGGTCACAGAAGACGTCCCCGAAATGCGACGAGGCAGGTACCGGGGACGGGTACTTGCCTGGTTCGTGAGTCCACCGCTGCCTCACCTCCTTCACCTTGGATGTACTCCGTACCTTTCCTATGCTTAGGTAAGGCAGTTTCGGTTCATCTTCGCTGCCACTGGCAATTGGACTGAGGGACCCGAGCAGTTGCCAGTACGTACCTCGCTCCGTCACCAGCTCAGCCCAGCATCCAGCGGGTCCTTCGGGCCTGTAATCCCCACTCCAACCCACTGGACGAACTCCCCTTTGACACCCAAATTAGCACTCGGCCACTCGCTGAGGGCTGTCGTCACGGTGAGCCAGAACGATATGGCTAGGTTGTCCCTGGTTGCCGTCCAGGAACCTGGCCCCCCTTCTTGGAAAAACAACACTCGCAAGTTCGCAACATAAACGCGCAACACACGACACCAAGTGACCACTCACACGCCATTGTCCAAAGGGCAACTCGTGCGAGAGATTCTCCTTGGGAACACCTTGGAGACTCATTATGGAGGGAGTGCAGCAAGGTTTGCTTGGCCTTCCCGTATCCATGTGGTCCATCGGAAAATACCACCAGTCAGGATGCAATGGATTGGCAATGGCACCATCTGATCGACCATCCGTGTGACGAAAGCCCGCCGTTCCTGGATGTGCCGTGGTCAAACAGAACTGGGCCGCTTGTTTGAGCGCCTTGAGCAAAGCCTGTCTTGCCCTTTTTCTTTTCCCCGATTCGATGCCTTTCTCGGATAGGCAATGGGGCACGGGGGTGTACAGTGTAGGGACGGAGACACGGAAACCGCAAAAGCTGCCACACGGTAACACCTAATCGAGGCTTTGGCTTCTGATTGAATGTTTGAAAGCTGCAAGCCTTAGGAGGGGGTTCGGTGGATGATCTGAGACTCAGACGACGGAGGCAGACCCGAGACGGGATGGCAGCATTGGCACTGTCATCATCAGGATGGGTTGATGAGGGGATGCTCGAGACCAGACCCAACTGCCGTCCATACGTCCAACGTCATCATGCCATGCTCATGTACTGGTGTTCTGAAGGGGGGAAGGGAAGAGAGAGAGGAGAGATAGCTGGGCGTGTTATGATCTGAGGCCAGGGAATAAGCCAGCAAGCATCATCAACAACACTGTCAAGACTGGCTGCGGCAATGCGGCGGCCTGCCCTTTTGCTGCCCAGGGTGCACACTGCACAGGACTGACGCGAGCGTTTCGTCTACAATGGGCAAAGAGGGAAACAAAATTTGCCAGCCATCGACGCAAGATTCCCGAAGCCGGGATGCCTGTCTTCTTCGTTGCGTCAGCCACCGTCACTAATTATCTTGTGGATGGATGGGCAACACAACAAGCGACCAGAGTGGTTGGGATGGAAATTTGAGTATCCGTACGAGTAACTGAAACGACTTTTCTTGATTCTGCGTCTAATCACTAATGTCTGGGCATGTCTGGGTATCACCGCTGCTGGGTAAGGCAACCTGTGCCTGTGTAAGCGTGGGATTTGTTTGGGTTCCTGTTCGTCTGACTCTTGCGAAGTATGGTTAACATCAAAAACAATCCATGCCAAGTGGGAATTGATTGATGAGGTCAAGTCTTTCTGCCCAAGACTCGCATGTTTGGTTTGCCATGACCGAATGATACTAGTCAATAAAGCATGCATCCAGATGCAAGAGAATGGGCACCTATTCAGACTTCGTACCCATCCGTACACTAGGTATCCGTACTTGCGGTGGTCGTCGAGCGAGTGGCCATTTTTTGCCGCATTTTGTCACTTTGTTTTGTGCCCGTATTCCCAATTTCTCGCTTCCCTTCTTCTTTTCCCGACTCCATTCATTGATCCTCGCCCACATTGATGCTGGGCCCCCTCCCCTGCCGGGCCTGCCCTCGTTCTTGCAGATACGCTAAAGAGCCGAGAGGGAAAAGAGGACCATTGCCAGAGGTTTCCTTCTCGTTTTCCCTTGCCAAGTTGCCGTTGTACCCCTGTCTCGGTGCCCTCTTCTCGGCCCTCGTCCACGTCGTCTTCGGTTCTCACCTACGGGTTATCCGCACCGCCTATTTCGTTGTTCACCACTTGCTACCTAGTTACTTGCCATCGTACGGAAAGCAATGCTCCCGGCACAAGTTAGGTACTCAAGGGGTGTGTAAATTGTAGAAACAAAAAGACAGCAAGAGAGAGTTGCCTAGACCAGAGAGAAAACGCCAAACCAGATGATCCCGCTCAGACAGCGCGCTAAAAGTGAAGGAGTGAAAGAAAACCAAAGTTGCCAAAGAAAAGATACAAGCGAGGTACATCGGAAGTGTACAAGGGGGAGCCACTGGGGTCACTGGGGGGCTTTGGACACAGAGCGCAGCATCGCATCAACACGGACCATTCTGCACTACTGTGCAGCGGCACCTCCACCCCAACCTACCTACCTGTATTCGTACTCCCTAGGTACGCAGTAATGGCATGAGCGACGAGAGGTTCCCAGTTGTCCCGTCCATGTCTTTCCTCTTCTTCGTAGGCTGTTAGGTACGAACCCACTTGGTGCATCGCCCACCGCCGAAATACCTTCTCATAGAATCCCAGAATCCCAGAATCCCAGCTCTGCTATCCGTGGACCGTAGCCCGTCCATCGTCCCGCTCCTCGCGACTCGTTTCCCAAACCCGACTCAGCCTTACTTCGCTTTATGAACCCTGCATAACTTACAGCAACGGCATCTGGATCCTCCCTCTCTCTTCAAGTTCGAACCCCCTTTTTGATGTATCCATACACCCACCCATTGCTACTAGGTACGGAGCATGTACTCGGACCTGGCAATCCCAATCCCACGCCCGTCCATCATCCACCATCCACCATCCAACTCACTACATATACCGCCCCGATCTCCCACCTCGTCCAAGCCTCTCCTCTTGTGCTCTTCTACTCACCTCTCCAACCCGACATTGCGTGATCACGTTTACGACCGAGTACGAGTTACTGCCCTAATCACACCCGAATACAAGTTACATACGAATATGAGCAGCACCCCCTACTGCTCAGGACCGAGGACAGGAAGAGTTGGCTTTTACGACGTTTACCACCCACGACCGACACGATCCACCAACAGATAATTTTCTACCCGTTTCGCTGTTGTTGCTGTTATAAAACGGGAACCACTTCGCACACATACATTCCAACGCAAACAATTACCACACCCGAGAGCCAGAGCCGCGGGCACGAGACACAAGACAAGATGGGCAACATGGCGAGACAGGTCCAGAACACCGACTACTCGGACGACGAATACGGAGCCGAGGACGCCTACTTCACCTACCGACCCCTCTCTAACCTTCCCACCCCGCCACCTTCATCCAGGAATTCTTCCGCCCACCAGAGCCCGAAAACGGCCTTGGAAGAAGGCGACATCCTGCAAGAAAAGTTCCTTGGTACGTGCAGCCGAATTACGTGATGGGCGGATGGGGGAAACTTTGGCAACCCTTACAAAGTTACCCCGTGTGCTCCAACCCTCGTTCGTTCGATGCGCATGCTCCAAATGCAATATATCATCTGCAATGTAATGCTAACCTCCCCGCGCTTGCAGGCCCCGCCATCCACCTCGTCAACCTCGTTCCCACGTCAGCTTCCCTCTCGACCCCGTCGGTGCCTCTCGTCCAGGTCATGCTCAGCCGGTCCGGGCTCCCGCTCGAGACCATCGCCTTGGCAGTCTGCATCCTCGACTCTCTCAACTCCAAGTTCGCCCTGAGCTGGCGCCTGCAGTGCCCCCTGCTCGTCGATGGCTCCTCCTACAACAAACGCCACACCCTCGGCCACAGCCCTCTCCTCGACCGCCGGCGCCAGCAGCAGCTGCACATCGACTCGGTCCAGCCCGAGCTCATCATCCTGTCTGCCCTCATCATCGCCGCCAAGTTCACCGACGACTGCCACGATTCGACAGCATACTATTCGTCAAACTGGGGCAAGGATACTTGGTCGTGCGAGCAGATCAATGTGACGGAACGCTGCATCTGCGAGAACCTCAACTACCGCATCAAACCCCTGGTCGACGATGAGGATCTCCTCGCCTATACCATGGTTGATATGCAGTTGGCCGCACGGCACTACAACTCGGCCCGCCCCGTCCAACCCCACGAGATGGGTCACAGCAAGAGCAAGAGCATGACAATCGGTACCGCCGTAATTGGTCTGGGCCTGCAGCTGACACCCGTCGACACGCCCAAGTCTGAGGTCGAGTCGTTTGGCGACGAAGTGCGTGCGGCTCTCGGGAAGACGACCTTTGGCGGGGACTACATGTCTTTGACCTTTTCGGGCAACGACATGGGTCTGTCTCCAGTCGGCGAGGAGTTTTGAAGGAACGAAGCTGGAAAAGAAAAGGTACGATGGGACAATCAGCGAGCGAGCGTTTTTGTTTGACTGTCATGATGGTTGATTTGCATGCCCTGCGGGACACCGAGTTCATCTCGGTTGAACAGCACATCTGCATGAGCCCCTTCGGCTTGTTATGTACTGAGGGGCGACATCATTTTTTCCAAAGCTTGAACGGGGTTTTTTTTTTTTAGGATACCAAAACCTCGGCCTCGACGACGGCCCGATAGGTTACGCATCTTGTAATTTTTTCTTGGCGATCAACTGGGCTGGCGTATATGGTGGACAGGGGTTTTATCGGACGGGGGTTTGGGATCAAGGTCGCGATACTGGAAATCATGGTTCATTTTCTTTTTCTTTTCATACCCTATTTGGTAATGTAGTCCTGGAAAGACAACATTCATTTTCTCACTTAAACACGTTGTTTTCTCATAGTGACTTTGTTTGATTTGTTTGTGATGATACATTGTGATTCTAAACAACAGCAACAAAATCATGTTTTATACCTAGCGACTACACCATCACCGCCTAAGGACTCAACCTGTTAATCGTCCACTTATCCTCCTTGCCCTCCACCCTGTCATACACAAACCGGTCATGGAGACGACTATCCCTCCCCTGCCAAAACTCAACCCTCTCCGGCACAATCCTCAACCCGCCCCAAAACTCAGGCACCGGAATCGTCTCCTGGCCCTCAAACTTCTCCTCCACCTCCTTCACCCACCCCTCCAACTGCGCCCTCCCATCATCCTGCCACTCCCCATCTTCACCTCTCGCGTCAGCCCGCGGCTCCAACACCTGACTCTGCCGCGAAGCCCACGCCCCGATCCGGCTCCCGCGCACGCGGGTATCGTAATATACCTGACTCTCCTCCCTGCTCAACCTCTCCGCTCGCCCTTCCACACGAACCTGTCTCTGCAGCGCCTCCCACCAAAACGTCAGGCTCGCGTGCGGGTTTGTCTCGAGGTCGGCTGCTTTGCGGGACGTGCCGAGGTTGGTGTAGACTACGAAGCCGCCCTTGCCGTCGAGTTCCTTGAGGTAGACCATGCGGGCGGAGACGCGGCCGGAGGGGAGGTGCGCCGTGGAGAGGGTGCATGTTTCGGGGTGCGGGACGGCGTGGGTTTCTTGGGCTGCTGTGAACCAGGTGTTGAATTGGTGGGTTGGCGAGGTTGGGTGTAGGCTGGGGAGGGAGAGGCGGCCTAGGGTGAATTGGGAGGCGCGGGTGTTTTGGGACGAGCCCGAGGGTGCGACTTGTGGATGTTAGCTTTTTTTTTCTTTTGGTGTTTATGGCGAGGGGGGAGGTTAGGTGAGGTGAGATGGGAGAAGCAGGATGAACGTGCGATGAGAGGGAGAGTTTGTTCTTTCTCGACCTTCATCGTCATCGTCTATCATCCCGGTGATCCGGGTCTACTTCTACTCCCCTCATCGTGCCTCTTCACCCCGGACGCCGTGCTACACAGAGCAAAAGAGCAGTGAGTGAGAGAAGAAAAACTTACAAATGAGCTTCTCGCTCTCGGGAGGCGGATGCAGAGCCATCTTGAGCGATCTCGAGAACCTATACGCAAAGCCGGGCCGCATATGCGAGCAGTCTTAACAACGTCAACTTGCCGAGAGTCCTTGTCAAGATTCTTATACACCCAACTCTCTCGTCAGCTGATGGAGGGGTAGAAAGGGGGGGGGGGTGACTTGTGAGTAGGGAAAAAGCGACTCACAAGAAAGATACTATGTGTATGTACGTTCAGATCAATGCAGCTTGGGAGTTGTATGCTACACAAGTGTCGTGAGGGAGTTTTGGGTGTTGCGCGAGGTAGGTATGTAGACCCGTGAGTAAGAGTGAGGTGATTTACGCGTTTAAAAAAGTGTACACATGTCATGACTTGACTTTCCCTCTCATGATGCTTGCATTTGAGTGAGGGGCACCCAGCTGCAGCAAAATGCCCCCCACATTCCCCGAGCACGTTCGTTCGTGCTGAGGTGGGTGGACAGCCGCAGAATGTTCCACCCATTCTTCTTCCCTCACACCACGGGCAGACATCGGATTGTACGTAGGCGCAGCCGCGCAGCGCGCAGAACACCCGACAACGGGTCCCATTTCCAAGGAGCTGAGATGCGGAGCAGGGATCAGCCCAGCAGTGCTCCGATCGGACCACTTGATGACTGCACACATTCGACACTTTAGAGACAATACACAGAACGCAGAGTACGCATACACGCAAGACACACACATAACGCAACAGACCAAACAAACGTATTTCATTCCGTACATACGACGGGAGGGGGTATCATATCGTAAAAAACGCCATCCAAATACGCAAGATACGCAAGATACGCAACGTGCGCAACAAACGTAACGCAACGCAACGCACTATACGCGCTGCCCAAAACACCTCTAAACCCAAACAAAAACATGTAATCCCTCTTACACCACGACGTCGTGATGGCGCGAGCCAAATAACGAACGTCTGACGGCGCGCTTTCTTATACGCCAGTTTTGAGGAATAGTTGCTTCCTACTTTGTGTGTCTATACTATCATCCCGAAAAAAGAAAACCCGAAACCCAAAACACCAAACTGTTCTAAAAACTTTTTTGCACGTATGCTTTTTTCTCATGTCCAGGTTCCCCATACAATTAGGAAAGAAAGCCAAAAGAATTGTCATCTCTATGGTGCCATAACCAACGCAAGCAAAGCCATGCGGCAGTACAGACCATATCTCATCTGTGCAACTTGTCAGCATTCGTGTTCAAATCTAAAGGGTCAAGGGACTTACCTGTCTGAAGTACGCCGCACGCTGGTCAGTGTCAACCTCGGGCGCAATCTCCTCGTTTCTCGGGAGAGGGTGCAGGATGCACATGTCTCGCTTGGCCGACTTGAGGGTGCGGTTGTCGATGCGGTACGAGTTCTTGACCTTCTCGTAGTCCTCCACCGTCGGGAATCGCTCCTTCTGGACGCGAGTGCAGTAGAGCACGTCACTCTTGGCCAGGATCTCGGGAGTAAGGTCCTCAGACTCGCAAAGGAGCTGGCCAGACTCGACCAAGAAGTTGCGCACATCGTTAGGCAGAGCAAGTCCCTTGGGAGAGACAAGCTGAACCTGGACACCGTAGTCGCGAAGGAGGTAGATCAGGGAGTGAACGGGGCGGCCGTAGAGCAGGTCACCAACAAAGGTGATGGTGAGACCCTGAACGGTTCCAAGCTCCTCACGAATGGTGAAGAGATCAAGGAAGGCCTGAGTGGGGTGCTCCTTGCTGCCGTTGCCACCGTTGATGACGGGAACGGGAGAGTATCTCTTAGCAATCTCGACGCTGTGCTCGTCAGGGTGGCGGAGAACGACGGCGTCGCCGTAGCAGCCAAGGGTGCGCAGAGTGTCTTGCAGAGACTCGCCTTTCTGGACCGAAGATTGCGAGGTGGCAATGGCGACGGTGCGACCGCCAAGTCTCTGCATCGCGGCATCGAAGGAGGCAGAAGTGCGGGTCGAAGGCTCGTAGAACAAGGTGCAGAGGACGCGGCCCCGCAAAACGTTCAAGACACCCTCGCGCTGGACACCCAGACGCATCTGCTGGGCAACAGTGAACAGGTGGTGAAGGTCAGCACGGGTGTACTGGCTGACAGACAGACAGCTGTGGCTCTTCCAGGATGAGGGCTGCGACAGGAGATCCTGGAGCTTGGAGCCAACGGCCGGGTGAAGAGGGGCGGGAAGACCAAAGTCCTCGAATCCACTGTTGCTCTTGTTAGGCAGGTAGCCGTCGGTGGGCCGAAGCTTCGTGGGCCTGGAAGTATTGAACAGCGATGGACGACGGTCACGAGGGCTGTCGGGATTGGTCAAAGACTGCAGCTGAGGCTTGATCGCGGGAGACATGGGCAGAGCGCCATGAGTGGACATGTCCTTGCCAAGAGCAGGGAGAGCCAGCAGCTCACCATCCAGGCAGACGGTCTGGTCCTGGAAGGTCACCCGCTGAACAGAACCGCGCATGGTGCGGCCAGCGAAAGGAGACCAGCCGTTGGTGTTGTGCACGGCGTAGGGACGGTCAATCTCAACCTCGACGCTGGTTCCAACCTGCTCGTGGAGCTCAAAGATCTCCTTGGGGTTGTCGTAGAGACGAGCCTTGATATCGTCGACGGTCAGCTTGCCCTCGGTCACGGAGGTGAGGAGCAGAGGCAGAGCGTCAGCAATGCCAACGGAGGGATCGGCGGTCTTGCCCAGAGAGCTAGCAAGCTGGTAAGGCAAGCTTCCGATGGAGAAGACGTCGATCGTGCTCAGGTGAGCCCAGAGAGCGTTCTGGTCGGCCTTGGTGGGGAGCAGAGCACAGTCGGGGAAGTCATCCTGCGAGAGGTACAGGGAGAAGATGGACACGTCGCAGGTGACCTTCAAGCCCTTGGCCTTGCTAAGAGCAATGAGCTTGATGTCGTCCTTAGTGGAGACCGAGGTAACGTGGATTCTCCGGTTGTGCAAGCTGGCCAGGAGCAGGATGGAAGCCAGGTCGGTGAGCTTGGCATCAGTGACAATGGGCTTGTGCGCGGGCCACTTGTCGAAGTGAGCAGTGACGGCAGCGACCTTGCTAATGTTTCCAGACAGGTGGTTGAAGGGAATGAAGAGCGATCCGACCTCACCGGTGACGTGGCTGATACGGTCAGAGTTGTCAGAGGTGGCAGTAACGGAGAAGTTGAAATCGCAGAATCCACCCTGCTTGCTGCTCTGCTGGGCAACCTTGAGGGTGACGGCATCAGTGATTGAGCCATCGACACCGACAGGCATGAAGCGGACCATGCTGAAACCGGCCGAGATCGAGGCCTTGGTGACAGCCTTGAGATCCTTGCTTCCGGCAGTAGCAATACCAGGAACGAAGGCGGCAACGTTGATCAAGCCAGGCAGAGAAATGGTACGGTGGCTGGTCTGAAAGTCGCGGCTGCCAATCTCGAGTCCGAAGTGGCGGGCAATGGCCTCGACGAGGATCTTGGCGTTCTTGACGTTGGTGACCAGAGGAACCTGGTAGTCGACAGCCATACGTCTGGTCTGGTAACCCTTACTCATGTAGTTGGCAGGGCGGCGGTACTTGTTGTTAGAAGGCAAGTTGATGTAGAGATCAATCATGTTCTTGGCCAAATGCTGCGTGAGGGAGAACTCGGAACGCTGGTCCTCCTGCTCATTGGCGAGGACTTCCAGGTACTGAACGGGAATGTTGTGCTCCTGAAGGAAGTCGGCAGTACCGGCAGTAGCGAACAGCTTGTAGCCGAGGCGGGCAAGCTTGTCGATCGCGGGCAGCATCTCCTTCTTGTCCTTGTAAGAACCGATGGACAGAAGGATGTTGGCCTTGGGGATCTTGAATCCGGTGGACATCAGAGCCTTGAGGTACGCCTCGTACTTGTCGACACCGAAGCAGGCGACTTCACCAGTGGAAGCCATCTCAACACCCAAGACGGGGTCGGCGCCAGAGAGACGCGAGAAACTGAACTGAGGAACCTTGACACCGACGCAGTTGGGGGCGATATCGGTGGCAGGGTAGGCCTCGAACGGCTTACCAGTGATGGCTTTGGTGGCCATCTCAATCATGTCGACACCCATGACCTTGGAAACGAAGGGGAACGAGCGAGAAGCACGAACGTTGCACTCAATGACCTTGATATCGTTGTCCTTGGCGATGAACTGAATGTTGAAGGGACCAGTGACGTTCAGAGCAGCACCAATCTTGCGAGTGGCCTCCTCGATTCTGGCAATGGTCTCGGGCTCCAAGTCCTGAGGAGGCAGAATTAGAGTGGCATCACCAGAGTGAACACCGGCGTTCTCAACGTGCTCAGAGATGAAGTGGCCAATGACGACACCATCCTTGGCAACGGCATCCATCTCGATCTCCTTGGCGTTCT
Organism: Colletotrichum salicis; assembly: GCA_001563125.1. Lineage (NCBI taxonomy): Eukaryota > Fungi > Ascomycota > Sordariomycetes > Glomerellales > Glomerellaceae > Colletotrichum > Colletotrichum salicis. The sequence continues at coordinate 15,248 of JFFI01001627.1, forward strand.
CAATGTACTTGGTGATAACGACAGGGTGCTCGCGGGAAACCTCAGCAGCCTGGGCCAGGTAGTTCTCGAGATCCTGCTCGGAGTAGACGGTGTTCATGGCAGCACCCGAGAGGACGTAAGAAGGTCGCACCAACACGGGGTAGGAGACGGCATTGCAGAACTTCTTAGCCTCCTCGAAGCTGGTCAACTCCTTCCAGGTGGGCTGATCAACCCCAATGGTGTCCAACATACGAGAGAACTTGTAGCGGTTCTCGGCGTTGTCGATCATCTCAGGAGAGGTACCGAGGATCTTGATGCCGGCACGATGGAGCGGCAGAGCAATGTTGTTGGGGGTCTGTCCACCCATGGCACCGAGAACACCACCAGCGTCTTCCAGCTGGTAGATATCGAGGATAGACTCCAAGCTGATGTTCTCGAAGTAAAGCTTGTCGGCCTCGTCGTAATCGGTACTGACGGTCTCGGGATTGTAGTTGACCATGATAGTCTTGAAACCATCCTGGCGCAGGGTGCGAATGGCACGAACAGAGCACCAATCAAACTCGACGGAAGAACCAATGCGGTAGACACCGGATCCCAAGACCATGATGCCATGGTCGTCGAAAGACACATCGCTCTCGCTCGCGTTGTAGGTCAGGTAGAGGTAGTTGGTGTAAGCAGGGAACTCAGCAGCAACGGTATCGATTTGCTTGACAAACGGCATGATGCTGGCCTCCTGTCTCAGGGATCGCACGGCGATCTCGTTGGAGCTCCAGAACTTGGCGAGCTGACGATCGGAGAAACCGAGTCTCTTGGCCTGAAGGAGGATGGCAGGGGACTTGGAAATATCGCTGGTGGTGTAGTTGGTCATGTTCTTGGCGAAGTCGCTCAAGCCCTTGAGCTTGTTGAGGAACCACTTGTCGATCTTGGTAAGCTCCCAGATCTTGTCAACAGTGTAGCCAGAGTGCATGGCGTTGGCAATGGCGAACAGACGCTGGTCAGAAGGAGTCTGCAGCTCGTCATCGATGGACATCAAAGCCTCGGTCTCGTTAAAGCCCAGGTTGTGGAAATCGATGGCGCGAATTGCCTTCTGAATGGCTTCCTCGAAGCTCCTGCCGATGCTCATGACCTCACCAACACTCTTCATGGAGGATCCAAGCTGAGTGGAAACGCGGGTGAACTTCTTCAAGTCCCAGCGGGGCATCTTGACAACGACGTAATCCAGGGAGGGCTCGAAGCAGGCGCAGGTGGACTTGGTGACGCTGTTGGCAATGTCCTTCAACGGAATACCGAGACCAAGCTTGGCGGCGATGAAAGCCAAGGGGTATCCGGTGGCCTTGGAAGCAAGGGCCGAGGATCTCGACAGTCTGGCATTGACTTCGATAATGCAGTACTCCCTAGAGAAAGGGTTCAGGGCATACTGAATATTGCACTCTCCGACAACGCCCAAGTGGCGAATGACGTTGACAGCTGTAGTACGGAGCATGTTGTAGTCCTCGTCAGACAAGGTCTGGGAGGGAGCGACAACAATGGAATCACCGGTATGGATACCGAGGGGATCGAAGTTCTCCATGTTACACACAGTGATACAGTTGTCCTGGGCATCACGAACGACCTCGTACTCGATCTCCTTCCAGCCCTTCATACTGCGCTCGATGAGCACCTGAGGACTGGCGGCAAAGGCCTTGTTGCAGAGATCAAGAAGCTCGGCCTCGTTGTTGGCGAAACCACTGCCGAGACCTCCGAGAGCATAGGCGGCTCTAACGATGACGGGGAACCCAATGTCCTTGACGCAAGACATGGCCTCGTCAATGTTGCTTGCAGAAGCGGACTTGGCGCACTTCTCACCAATGGAGTCCATGCTGCGAGCGAAGAGCTCACGGTCCTCGGTGGTGATGATGGTGTCAATGGGGGTACCGAGGACCTTGACACCGAGCTCTTCAAACTCGTCCTTCAGCTGGATACCAACTGACAGAGCAGTCTGTCCACCAAAAGTGACGTAGATAGCATCGGGTCTCTCGTACTGGATGACCTTGCGGACGAACTCTGCGTTGACCGGGAGGAAGTACACCTTGTCGGCAAGACCCTTGGAGGTCTGAATGGTTGCAATGTTGGGGTTGATCAGAACAGTGTAGATACCCTCCTCCTTGAGAGCCTTGATGGCCTGGGAGCCAGAATAATCGAACTCTCCGGCCTGTCCAATGCTGAGACCACCACTGCCCAGAATGAGGACCTTGCGGGGGTGGACACGAGGGTGAAGACGCTCGTTCTCCTCGATGGTGCCACCGGGGAACTTGACCGGGGCACTGAGCGCCTTGTGGTCGGCGGCGCACTCCTCAATGGTGCTGATGAAGACATCAAAGAGGTACTCGGTGTCACGAGGACCGGGTGTGCTCTCGGGGTGGAACTGCACACTGAAGTAGGGCTTCGACAGATGGGCAATACCCTCGTTGCTGCCATCGTTGGCGTTGACGAAGAGCTCCCTCCAGTCGGCCGTCAGGGACTTGGAGTCGACGGCGAAACCGTGGTTCTGGGAGGTGATGTGGCATTTTCCGGAGATCATGCTCGTGCACGGAATGTTGTGCCCTCTGTTGCCGAACTTCATCTTCTCGGTCTTGGCACCGGAGGCGCGGGCGAGCAGTTGGTGTCCCAAGCAAATACCGAAGACGGGGGTCTTGGTCTTGTCCATGGCAGCCTGGATGTTCTTGACGGTGTTCTCCAGCATGGCCGGGTCACCAGGTCCGTTGGAGAGGAAGAGACCATCGTACTCTTCGCCGGCCTGCTTGACCAGGTCGTGGTCCCAGGGGCACACCAAGACTTCGACACCGCGCTTGAGGAAGCACCTCAGCTGGTTGTACTTCATACCGACATCCAAGCACAGGACGCGGATAGGTCGGCCGGAGGGGTGCTTCTTTACGGCAACGCTGGAGGGAGGCTTGTAGAGCTTGGGAGCCTTGATTGAGACTAGAATGGAGGATTAGCAAAAGCCGAGTCATAGACTTGTTGGTAGAACTCACCCTCAGCTACGAGATTCTTCTCGTTGGGGTTCACCCAGTCAACAGCCTGGAAGTCCTCAATGGAGAAGGACGCAACGCCATTGATGTGACCATTGGCGGTGCCGTTGGTCAGGTCCTTCTTCTGCAACAACAAGCGGCCGAGGGTGCTGCCCTGTGACCTCAGGTACTTTGTGAGTTGTCTGGTGTCGACGCCGTAGATGGCGGGGACGCCCTGCTCCTTGAGCCATGTGCCGAGAGAAGACTCTGCCAAGAAGTGGGAGTAGTCCTCGCCCGAGTATGAGTGGGCGACGAGACCAGCAATGTGAATCTGGGAGGACTCGAAGTGAGCGGGCAAGTCGCCCAGGAGCTCGTCAATGGTCTCCCGCGAAGGAACACCATAGTTGCCGACCAGAGGGAAGGTGATAACCAGAATCTGGCCACGGTACGAGGGGTCTGTCACCGACTCCGGATACCCCACCATTCCGGTCTGGAAAACGAGCTCTCCGGCGATGCTCTTCTGGGCACCGAAGCTATAACCCTGGTAGACGGTACCATCGGGCAGCTCCAGAGCCATGAGGCCTTCGTCATCGGAGCCGACAATGCGGGCCGCAGCCGGGGGGTGGACGGTGGGCGACATTTTCGGTTGTGGGAGGAGTTTCTTCTGATTGATGCGGGGCAAAAGAAAAATGACGGGTGAAGCAACTCTCGTAGTGAAGAGGGTCTAAAGCAGCAAAGGGGTGAAAAAAAGAAGTGCTAGAGAAAGTGGCAGTAGCGAGCTCGTCAAAAGAGTCTCGTATGTTGGTTCGGGAGCTTCCCAGCGATCATCTGCCACGATAGATCTTCGGGAAGTTATGCAAGTTTCTAGACAACCATTGTCGGAGAAAGAAAAAAGGAAAAAGAGAGAAGGAAGAAGAGAAGAGCCAAACAGCAGGACCCAAAGACTTTTTACCTTACTCTGACAGTGAGAAAAAAAATTCACCTGGTTACCCCCCCTCCATGCTCAGGGCCTTCCCTCCCTAGGGGAGGAATATAAGAGTGGATTGACCAATGATACAGGCACAATCCCTGGACGGTGGAGTCCCGGCTACGTTGACACAGATCTGCAACTGAGAAAAATACGGCTTGTGCTTCATCGAAACCGCAGGCGGTCAGCTCAAGGTAGTCTAGCGCCATCTACCAAGTCGGCAGAATGTGGCAGAAAATGGCGGTAGGTTTGGGTCATTGCCGCTTCTAGCCATAGGGCGGGGGAATTAGCCCTGCGTCACCAGCACCAATGCCACCAACAGCCCGCCCTGATGGCTGAGGTTGCAGAATTTTGTCACAGTCTTGTCCCTGCAGAAATTTCTTTCCTCACCTCAAATTCACCTAGCTTGAGTGGTCACTGATGGAGAGAGCCGTGAGAGGCGGGAGAAAACTACACTTAAACGGTGGCTGGCCACGAGTGGACCGTCCGCTTGTGAATCACTTCCAAAATTGGCCGAGTCACAATTGGAATGGACCGGGCTACTTGCAATAGTACGTCCCCCAATAACCTTGCAAATCGATGCGATCGATGTTGTGATTTATTTTGAGGGCATACCTTAGGGCCACGAGTTTACAAAATTTTGATATCTTGGCTCGTCTGAAGCATTGGTGTTTGCTGGCTTGACAGTTTACTAAACCACCAGTTATTGGAACATGGTTGTGGGAAATCTGATTTTCACCTGCGCACACCGGCCTAGGTGAGCATACTACTATTTGCTTTCACATGGCCATCGCCGATGCCGGTGCTGAGTTTTTGGCGGGGCATTCCACTCGAGTTGGGGTAGGCATGGGCAGCTGGGGCAACGACAGTCCCCCAGGCTGGAAAATGCTTCGGATTCACCGAGACCGCGCACTCTCTGATAATCCTTTGTTTATAAGATGATATTTCTTTGAATCACCTCACCTTCATTCCGTGCTTAACAACTCGCCATGGTTACATAAGAGATTTGCAATGGCCGCTCGTAGAGCAGTTTGCAAATGTACAAAGTATCGCGCCTCAATAAGTGACGAAGCCATCGCAGCTGGCGGAAAGACACATACGGATAGACGGTGGGGTTTGAACCCATGTCCTGCGCTCTTCACGGCGCCAATTTGAGTCCAGCCCCTCGTCAGACACCAAGTTTGGAGCATCTTTAGAGTTCCCGGCACCCTGACCTAGGCTGCGGAAACTGCGGGTGATAAACACAGACTTGCACGTGCCATACTTGTGTTTTATACTGCTCCACTGGAACGAATTTGTCTTCGCCCAGTAGTTGAAACAGCCAACAACTCAGTATAGTAAGGTAGCGTGGGTAGCAGGTCAAGTGACAGAAGCTGACATTCCACGGGACGTGAGTGGGAAGCAGCTTAGGTGAGAATCACCCGTCTTGGACGCTTCTAATGAACCCCACGAATCTCACCCAGCCCATCGTCTCTGACAGGGCCGTTCCCCTGTAAGCAGGACAGCTCACTAGTCTCGGAAGAGCCTGGAGCATGAATGCTTGGCTAAGCCAGTTGGGACTTGAGAGGTGGAAAGAAACCAAAAATGGGAGCAAGAAAGCAGGCCGGCAAGGTGCGCGAGGGGGCTTGACTCGTGAGGCTTGTGCAATGCGAGGGAATTTGCGAAATTTCCTGTTGCCGGGCCTGCAGGTTTGCGCTGCAGTGTGGCCAGTTGGTGGAACGCATAGAGTTCGCGATGCTGGCTTGGGTATGGCGGCTTCTACCCTGTATTATCTGTTCGAGATCTGAATCGACATAAATCGCCGATGACCGTGTCTCAATGTAACCCGGCATGACGGGCGTCTGCTGAGATTCCGTGCATTGCTTGGACGAGTTGATGAGAAGCTCACCAACCAACCCATTATCCCCAGAAGTTCGGCACCCATGTGTAAGTGCTAACTGTGTGAAGGCATCGTCGAGTTCAGTCACGCGTACTATGTCATTTGTGTGTGTGCCTGTCTTGAATAGCTGTGCCTCTGATCGCTCTCGGGAACCAAAACAGCGCAGACGGGAAGCATTCCCTTCCCGTTCTTTGAAGGCGGGATTGAGACCACAAGAGAAAAAAAAAAAGAACTGGAGGAGTAGCATCGAGCAGAAACGACGATGGTGTGGAAGCAGGGCCCCGGCTAGAGCAAAATCCCGGCGGTGTCCCCCAAATGCAGCGTTGCACCCTGGCCCAGAACAGGTGTCATCTGTGCATCCGTGTGTGTGGGATGCCAATGGCGGTGACGGCCCTCATAGGCCAATCAAGCGAGGGAATGGCTCGAGGTGTGCTGCTGATCCTGTGGGGGGCTTGAATTCTTGGAGCAGGAGGATGCAACTCAAGCTTCAATGTTGCGACTCTGGGGCTCTCGAGGTGAGGTGTGTAGGTGCTTCACCACTGCTTGCTGACCGACTCGCCCTGTTTCTCCTGCGAACTGGCTAGTTTCCAGGCTAGTGGTGGAGAGACATGTCGAGGTGATTTTGTGACTGTCTTGAACTGAAGATGCCGAGTGAGGCGTTGTGATTCAACTTTTGGAAAGCAATGGAAGAGAAGCGAGAATCGACCCATGACAAGGGCCCAGCCGCTCAGACCAGTCAGTATTCGAGCATCGTGTGTCACACATGTCAAGTGACGATGCGCGGCCGCGGATGCAGCCCATCTGCCAGATCGAATTTGGAAAATGGTCCTCGCATTGGATGGCAGCTTCGGCAGCTATTGGATCTACCCTGTACGTCTTCTTCTTCGATTTTCTTCTTGTCCTCGCATTTGGCTGCCGAGTGTACAGATAGCTAGATGCTGCGAGAAAAAGGAGACTACGGATGTTGTTGATCTGGACGATGTCGGGGAGGAAGCCGCAGACACAGACGTGGATGTAGATGCAGAGGCAGGCACCTGTACCTGTGTGTCTGGCGGTCGAATGTCTCTCGTCTGACAGACCGGGACGGGGACGGGAGTCTGAGTGCGTCGGGTCGTCGGAGTGTTTGGCGCTTGTAGGTCGGGGTCTCCTTCTTTTTCATCCTAACAAAGTCATGCGGTTGCATGTCTCGCCCGTTTTTCGTCTGATGCTGTCGTCGCCTGTCGGTCCTGACTTTTCTCGTGTATGTGCGTGCATCTGCAGAAATATGGCTTAATTGACATGGTATTAGCATGCATCTACTGTGTATTGCAGTGTATGGTAGGCATGGATACTGAGAGTACGGATATTGATTCGGAGACTCGGTATCCCTTTCACGCCTTTCTCTTTGTTGTTTTCGTAGCAAAACACGCCCTCCTGCACCAATGCCAATTAGTACTTTGTAGTTGATGCGACGAAGACTTGCAAAAGACTCGGGCGGTTTACGTACTCGTGCTAGGGAGGTAGTTTGGCGTTAAAACGTCTAGGCTGGACGATGGATCGGCTTCCAGGGTAGCAAACGAACGTCGACACAGACATGGAGCTCCCCCGGGCCTTTTTTGATTGTGTCATTTCGCAGAGCAGACTGGCCCCGGTGCGTACCCAGTTGCGGTGCTGCGGCGATGCGTGAATGTGGACGTGGGCATCATGAACTTCCAGGATGTATCTGCTAGGGTGAGTGAACACTTGCAGCCGCAGCAAGCTTAGTTGGTTGGGTCCTTCCTCCAGTTGTCCACTCCAGTACTCCTTCCTTCCCATTGACCGGGACGCTCTTGTAAGTTGAGGCAAGCAGCAGGCAAGAATTATGAGAAAGAGGCAGGCAGAGGTGGGCGCATCTTGCCTGACGCACTTTGCATTCCATTTGTGGCGCATTGGCAGCGTTGGAACCCCCCACTTTTTAGAGGCCAACTTCCCACCCCCAAGGATCTTGCGCTAGCCTATTCCTGACTCTCGAGCGGCCCAGGCGTGCCAGGCGAAGCTCTGGATCTTGGATGCCCATCATGCCTGCGGCCTGCCCCATCGCTGCCAACTGCCCGTGGTCATTTTTGGTCACTTCCATTTGCTCCTTAAGTTCCATGGAAAGAGCGAGCCTGCCACGAAGTGCACCTGCCCTGGGGCAAGAACCACGACATTTCGCGACGCTCCAACTCCACTCGGCCCCCAGTGGCGCGCCGCGTTTCCTTTCCCAATCCTCACCTGCGCACTCATCCATGGATGGAAGTACCTTCACGTTCGGTTGTTGCTAAGTTGGTTGTGTGGAAACTTGAAAGAAATATCGGATGGTGGGTGGTAAACGGTCTTGAATGGCTACACCCCAGACTCCTTATCGCAGTCCATCCCCTCCGCTGCTATCGTCACCGGCTATGATTTCCTCATTGCAAGAGGTCATCGATGCAGACCATCTTGCTTTGCTTCGCTTCTGGCGTGCATTTGCAGCTGGGGTGTATACGTACTTACATAGATTTATACACATGCATACTTGGAAATATATACATAGACCAGGTGAACATCATCCCATCCATACCTTACCTTACTCCGTACGGATACCTTACACATCCTGTTACTCGCCTGTTCCTTGCCTTCCCGTCCCCTACCGGCGTCGACTGCCTCATGCAGTATCACTCGCCTTTTAGCATTCTACCTGTCCGACTACGCTAAAAATCGCATCGTCCTCGTAAGAATCTCGATCCGCGCTCCACGCGCCTGTTGCTTGCCGTTGTCTCTTCCTAACACTCGCCCACGTCCCTTTTACTCTTTTCTTTCCAAGGATCAGTACCTTTGCTCCTTGTCATTTGGGCTTACTAGTAAGTACAGCCCTCTTCCTGGTCCAGAAGAAAGGCTCTTGGCCAGCTTCCCCACAAAACAGTGCATCGATTTCTTCGTCTCGACCACGGGGAACCCTACACCGGCCTCCCGACCTGTCCAGCACTTTCTTATTTACCATTGTGCTCGGCCAACTTATCCTGACCTGACCTCACTTTCTATTTCCTACCCTCCTCGCCTTGCCTTGGCCTGGTGTTGCTTCCAACGACCTCGCTTTCTCTTCCACGCATCCCCCCCAGGATTCCCGCAAACCGACTCGAAACGAACTACTGCGTTTGCGCGAAAACCAAACCCCCCACCCCTTCTTCTCGCGCACTTTCAAATCGTCTTCTACCCTTCCTCTATGGCGCCGTAGGACGAGGACGCGATAGCATAAGGCGGCGGGCTGCATCTCATTCCCACTAGACAATGTTTTCCTCTCTGCTTCGACCCAAGCAGAGCAATCGCAGCCGTCGCGTCGACCGATTCCACGATAGGCAATCCCCTTCCCCTGGCCCAGCCTATCGTCACTACGTTGGCGAACCACCACGACGCGCAACCGGAGACTTCACCGAGGCCGAAGATGACGAGGAAGAGGACGAGGAGGAGGACGAGGAAGAGGACGACGGCCTAGGCCACTCAGGGGACGACCACGACAACGTCGACGACGAAGATCACATTCAGCGCTCCTTGCCTGTCCTTCCTCTCTTCTCAGAGACGTTTCTCGGTACAAGACAACCAGAAGCCCTCGGTGGCTACCCCTATAGACTTGCAACCTCAAGCTGACCGCAATCCTGCAGATTCCTTACCCATCTATAGCATTACCCACGCGATTCGCATCATCGTTCAGACCCGTACCGAAACGACGTTATCATGGGACCAAATACGCTCCCCCCAAGTCTCCCAGTTCCTGGTCAAGCCAATGCAACAGCAGATCAGGACTCAGCAGTTCAACCGAGCCACCCTATACTGCCTGCTGGCCAACTGCCTGCAGTTCAACAAGGAGGCCCAGATGTACCCAGGTAATGCTGGAAACAGCTCAACCAGGGCTCTGGTGTGCGAATTGTTGGCTCTGAAGCTCTTGAAAGAGTATAACACCCGCGAGCTTATCGACGCTCTATCCTACGACTTTTACCCCCTTCAGGGCCTTCCCGGCGCCCAGCCAGCAAATGCACCGAAATCGGACCCAAGAAACAAGGCTCGCCTTACCGCGGCCCGGACTTCGACACTCGAGGTTGCTATTCGTGCTTCTGCCAAGCACTTCCTCGCACACCCTCTAGTCGTGCAGCAGCTGGAGGCTATCTGGAACGGAGCCATCAGCTTTTATTCGTCTGCAGATAGCTTGCACCGAGAACCTCCTCCTTCGCCTGGTAGTCAGGGGAAGCCCGATTCCAGAACGCCGCTACTTGGCGGCAATAGTCAAAAGGAGGGCCAGCAGCCGACGGCACCCGGAAGAAGGAGTGTGGTTCTCTATGATCCTCGCCAGGCGTCCCTCTTCAAGCTCTCACGACTTCGTGTGCCGCGCTACAGGTTCTTCCTCTCGACGCTGTCACTTCTTGTTCTTATTGGCCTGTTCCTCGCTGTCTTGGCCCAGCGTTCAGTGCGGATCAGCTCGCTGGAGCTGATATTCTGGTTTTGGAGTGCCGGTTTCATGCTGGATGAGCTTGTCGGGTTCAACGAACAGGGGTTCTCGCTTTACATCATGAGCTTCTGGAACGCTTTCGATTTGGGAATTCTTCTCTTGTTGATCGTCTACTACTTCATGCGTGTCTATGGGGTCTTTCTCGTGGACGCAAAGCACTGGAATGACTCTGCTTACGATGTTCTCGCGGCGAATGCCATCTTGTTGCTCCCCCGTATCTTCAGCGTCCTGGACCATTACCAGTACTTCTCCCAGCTGCTCATTGCGTTTCGCCTGATGGCTGTTGACCTTGTGGCCGTTACTGTCTTGATTCTTATATCGTGCAGCGGCTTCTTCGTCTTCTTTACTCTGGCTGACGGTAATAACAATGCTGCTGACGTCGCCTTCCGGATCTTCCAGCTTCTCATGGGCTTTACCCCAGCTGCGTGGGAACTGTGGCCAGGGTATAATTGGCTCGAGAGGGGCCTCATGGGCTTCTTCCTGATTATGTGTCACTTCGTCATTGTGTAAGCCAAGCCGGTTCCTCGCTAAGGTCTTTAACTAACAAAATCAGCACGATTCTCATTACGGTCTTGACCAACTCGTTCATGAAGATTGCCTCGAATGCCAAAGAGGAGCATCAGTGAGTAGCCAAAGACACCTCGCTCAGAGACAATTTCTAACAAAATACAGATTCCTCTTTGCCATCAACACAATCTCCATGGTCAAGAACGACGCTCTCTTCTCCTACGTTGCGCCAGGAAACATCTTTGCTTGGCTATTAATGCCCATGCGTTACTGCATGCCACTGAAGCATTTCGTCAAGCTGAACAGAACAATCATCAAGGCCACCCACTTCCCTCTTCTGTTCTTCATCTTCCTGTACGAAAAGTACTGGCTCGCCCCATCAATGTACGAGCCCACGGATCTTGTCGAAAATCATCACCACCACGGTAGGGATCGGACGATTTCCTTTGCGGACCCAGCAAGCCGGTCTGCTCTTTTCAGCCCCAACGTGCGCGTTCGCGAAGAATCTATTACCGGTTACCAGAAGGATCATGCCTTGGAGGAGGTCTTCCGACGAGGTCCTGGCCTCGCGACTCTGCGAAATCAACGGCGGAACGAGAGGAAGAAGACACAACACGCGGTCCGAAACTGGATGGATCGCAATGACGAGGAAGAACCCTCCCCTCATCTCCAGCTTTCCCAGTGGCCGACCCTGGAAAATGGGAGCAACAGCGCTCGGCCGGATTGGCATAGAAGACTCAGCCTCTCGAGGGAGCTGCGGACACAGAGATCTCGTCAGATATCAGATGTCAGATCTGCGGCTAGCGACCCAGCAGATTTCATCTCGCAGCCTGCCATCGGCTCCTTCTTCCGGAACATTGTCGCAGCGGCCAAAGCTAAGGAGGAGGAGAATCAGCAAACAGATGCAGACGGCGACGACGAACTCGTCACCAACGATGAAGAGGAAGAGGAAGATATCGCAACGAATGCTGGCGACAGCCGTCGCGGCCCAGTCATTCATCAAACCTCGATTAACGATTACTTCAACTCCACGCCCAGAACAAAGGGGTTCGTGCCACCCCCGGCATCTTCATCATTGGGGTCAAGTGGCAGGCCCTCCGTCTCGGTCACTCCTCGCTCTGCGCGTCGCATGCCGCACAGCCGGACGATGTCAACGAACACTATTCTATACGCACCGCAGGAGCTGCGTCGGCCGCCTAGCTCATCCTCTCATTCTTCGCCCGATCCACCGCCTACGCGTGCGCGTGTGCAGAACGGTCGTCCTGCGGTAGTTGAACCGGCCACAGCTAGCGGTCATCGTTCCCCCCGCCGGCAACAAACATATGTCACCAACACGCGGCCCAGACCCATCATGCCACCACGGGATGCAGTGCAGACGGCGCCGAACCGAGCAGCTCTCACGGGCATCGATCAACGCTTACGCCCGAACCCTCTCAGACGGTTGTCTTCGGTTGACATGAGCATCTTGTCCGAGAATATCGTACCTGATGACCCAACGGGAGGCATGCCTTCAAGCTTCCAAACACAGATGGCCATGGCTATGATGAAGGATGCACGACTAGGCGGTGCGGGACGAGGCCAGGATGCTGGTGACAGTAACCGGATGAGCAAGCTCGTTCTGGCACGTATGAAGACTCTGGAAGAAAGCTTTGCAGATGTTGCGAGAGAGTTGCGCGAGCTGAAGACGACGTCCAACTCGACAGCGCCTACCACACGCCGCAATTCGTCAGGCGAGGAGCTGCAAAAGGTTGCAGGCCTGACAAGTCCCGAAATCGCGAGACAGAAAGACGGAGGAGGTGATAGACCAAAGATGGTGAGAAGAACGACGGGTAAACGCCCGGCCAGCCGAAAGAGCAATTTGGGCCCCTTGGACAGGCCAAAGGGCAAGGGCAAGGAGCCGGCACACTCATCGGGCGACGAGTCTGATAGCGAGGGTCCGGGTATGGGGCCGACGAAGCGAAGCTCAATGTAAAAAGGGGGAGTCGCGGTTTGAAATTTTGCTGGGCATTTTCCGGCGCGCTATACCTCGGTCATGGTTGGTGATTACCGGCATCTGCATCGCTGGGGCGTTTGGAACCTGAGACGTTGTTTTTCCCGCCTCCCTCCCGGAGGTTGTTGTATTTGTGCATTTGTTCGCCTGCCTTTCTAGTTTTGTGTTATTTGTGTTGTTCTTTTTTAGGCATGCCCCATATACATCGTTAGCTGGCTGCGATTGCATTTGGACATGTGGATGGAGGTAATGATTGTGGATTTCTGGTTGTTGGGGGTTTTTTTTTTTTTTTTTTTTATAAATCTGGTCTGGATCGGAATCCGAGTGCCCCATCCCACTTTAGATCCGTCCAAGTCTCCTGTATTCATACTTTACATAAAAAGTCAATTTGATCATCGCCCTCGACTGATTCCCCAGATATGACCGTTTAAAGTATAGCCCGTTTGCGGCGTGTTGTTTGGGGTTGCGATGTGGATTGCGAGATGAAGCCGTAGCAAT
>JFFI01001629.1:5077-23381 GCA_001563125.1 Colletotrichum salicis
CTGTGATAGGAAGTGGCCTGAAATGGCGCCAGGCAATGGCGGAGGGGGAGGTGGTGGCATTCCTGGAAGACCGCCAGGGGGTGGTGGAGGCGGGGGCGGGGGCGGAGGTGGAGGTGGCGCCCCGGTCGGAGACAGCATCCCCGGCATGGGCGGAGGCGGTGGTGGGGGAGGAGGTGGTGGAGGTGGAATACCGGTTTGACCGGGCATGGGTGGCGGCGGAGGCGGAGGAGGCGGCGCGGCAGCCCCAGTAATCTGGATCTTGGGAGGTTCGCCATCGGCAGGCGTGATGGGAGAGCCGGACTCGAGGCTCGGATGAGAAGGGCCGGTCGTTGCGCCCTCGGCATCTTCCGAATCGCTTCCCTCGTACTTCTTGACCTTGCCGGCCATCTCGCCAAAGAGACCGGCCTTTTGGTTGGGATCCATAACGGGGCGGCGGAGCTGGACGACCCGGGGCTTCTCATAGACAACTCCGTCCTCGTCCATCTCGACGTCCTCGCTTTCGGGGAAGTCGCCTTCCGTAGGCTCGCCACGACCGTTGACTGGCTTACGGGTGATCTTTGTATTGCGGTTGACGCTTCCGAGCATACTGTTTGTGAAGTCTCTTGGCGGCGTACCAAGTCCTGATCCCACCGCACTGTCGTCCATCTCCTCACGGAGAGCGCGCAATCGATCAGATGGCCCAACAGCATCTCCCCACACTCTACCCTCCAACTTGAACTGAGTCTTTTGGCGTTCGATCTGCATCTGAAGACGCTCCATGAGTCGGTCACGGTCCAAAATGCCCTGCATCCGAGCCGGATCTTCTTCCCCGAGCTTGTTGGCGCCCTTGACAGCATTAGAGGCAGCAACGTCTTGTGCGTCTCTAAGCATGAGGTAAAGCTCTCGGGTCTCGAGCTCATACCGCTGAGCTTCCTTCTGACGCAGCGTCTGTATGTTCTCCAGCTCGGCCTTCAGTCCTTCGGCTTGTCGCCTTTGAGCTTCGATGAATCTCGCCTGCTCATCCAGTTGCTTTTGGAGCTTTGCCACGAGTCCATCGGCGCCCAGCTCTAATCTTTCCTTCATCTCGTCTCTCTCCGCCATGGCAGCGTCAGCAACCTGTCGTGCCTCGAGTGCCTCATCTTGGGCTTGCCTGGCCTCGGAATCCGTGTGAAGCTTATCTAACAGACTCTGGACAGTGAAGTTCAGGCTTTGCTTGAGGTCCATGTTGGGCAAACGCCTGTCCATGGCCACGTAACTCAACATCGAGTCCACCAGCTGGAACATTCGCAGCCGCTCTTCGCCATCATTGTCACGAATGAGCAGCAGATGCTGTAGCGCCGAGACGAAGTAGTCCTGCGTCTTGCTTCCATGCAAACGCTGCTGGATGGCATCCACGATCTGGACAGGGTCGTTGAGGTCCTTAACTTCCCCTTCGACGTTGTCCTTGATGCTGTTGTTCTCCTTTTCTAGCAGATCCTCGTAGTCGATAGCCTCATTGGTTCGGAAATGCTCAACCTGCTTGTCGATGAGGTCGTATTGGAACGACTCCATCTTGGTCAGGATGCGCCTGATCCCACATGCTGTAAACTGGGCGCGAATGTGCATACGCAACTGCAGATCCTTCTCCGGCGCATCGACAATCATGTTGATGAGAATCAGCGTCGCAACGGCGTATTCCATGAGCAGGTTCTCCATGCCGATGCCACCACTCCGGACCTCATCACTGGCTCCGACCATACTGCCCATCTTTCCACGCCCGTCCACCGTGACTTCAACAAGTCGCATCCAAGCGTCAAATCGGCCATTTTCTCCTTGTTGTGCCTTGACGGAGTCGAGAGCTTGGATAACCTTCAGGTGACCTTCCCCATCGCCCCAGTGGCACAAGAAGGTGAGCACTTCGCTGACCAACTTGCGGGTCGTCAAGCGCTGGGAGGTCAAGGAAGTCCCTAATGCGATTATGACTTGTTGATGGACTAGAGCGTCGTCGGCGCCAAACTTGTTGTTCATCAAGGCCTTTAGACACTTGATGATATCGTATTCGCGGTCGAAGTTTCGGTCTGATCTCCCATCTTGCACCGGTCCAATGGCGGTCTTGCGGTTGATCTTCATCAGGACGTTGGTCAACGCGACTTGCCCCTGGCACTCGATGAAGCGCTTTACCCAACCAATCTGTTGCGTTCTGAGGTTGACCTCCAAACTTCCCAAGCCCTTTGTATCCAAGCTATTATCCATCACGCGTCGGACGTACCATTCCGGTGAACCCTCCTCGTCCGAGTTGACCAGAATCTCCGGGGCCGCATACTGATTTGGTTTCGCTGTTTGCCTCCTCTTTTGTTCTCCTTGCCATTCGGTCAATCGGTCCTGGTACAACAGCGTCCATTTCTTGTCCGGCGCGTACGCGACCATCTGTCGGCGAGCCTGCTCGGGTAGGTTGTGCCATCCTCGTTTTTGCATCAAGGCCAGAAACATCTGGCCGATGATTTCGTCGTTATCCGGCCGGGGGAAATGAAACCCATCGTGTCCAGTGGGCCCCATGCCGGGGAACTTTGTCAGTCGATGCGAGGAAGGGTGCGTCGAGTCCCTATAGGACATGTGCGAGGAATAGGAACTCTGCGAAGAAGCACTGGGCAGTGCTGGTCTTGATGAGCGATTTGCTGCTAAGTCATAGGTGCCTCCATTACCTGATGAGAATATGCTGGCTTGGTCAGCGGAACTACGACCCGCCGATGTCATGTACGAATCGTATCTGGGGTTGTGGGACCCATTGATTGTGCTCGCCGTGCTTCCGCGAGCAGGCCCTGGTCCCCACTGTTGGTATTGCGTCTGGCGGCCTGTACTGGCCATTGTGATATTTGACGCCGGTGCACGCTGCGCCGACGCATGTGAGGAGCCCGCCCCCCCCGCCATTGTAGACGTGTCGAAGGTGGGATACTGGTGAAAGTCGCTTGTAACTTTGTTGAGATGATGCGGCGAAGGACTCGGGCGAAGCACCGCTGCTTGATCGCCCTTGGGTAAGTATTCGATGGGCACTGGTGATCGGTCGGGTATGCTGTCGTAGGGGATACTCGTCATGGGACCGGCAGTCATGCCAGATTCGGGATATTGGTCGATCGAAACGACGGACGAGTCGCGATGGTGGCGAGAAGCGCGCGAGTGTACGCTGGCCGTATCGGAGTAATCGACTCCAGCCAGATGGCGACCTTCGTCGCTGGTGTTGCGTTTGTCTTTCCTACTTCGTGAGAAGAACGACTTTCCTCCTGAAGATTGTCTCGATTTGTCGGTGGAAGACATGACGGGCGCGGGACGGGGGAGACAGGTGAAACACCTGGCCCTCTCACGTAAACCTCGATCGATTGGGTGTGTCTTCAGATTCTGAACTGACGGATCTGGGTAATAGTTCGGGCGAGAGGGATGGCCAAGGCCGGTCGCATGATTGAACCTCCTCTAGCTGCTGGACGTGGGGCCTTTCGGAGGCAGTTGGGATAGCAGGTTGCAATGTGGCGCGTTGGAATCTCTGTCTGCATGAATCGGTTATGTTTTAGCATGTCTTCTGCCCAAGTTTGGATCGAAGCAGACAGAGGTTTTGGGACTTGAGACCGGGGACTGAAAGGAGGGGGTCCCCTGGGGGCACTCGACGTACCTCTGTAGTCACCCTCGAATGCGACAAAGGTGTTGGTATAGTATAAAGAGGCAAAGGGGCTGATCAATCCGTCGGTACTTGGTTCGCTTTCTCGAGCAGAAATATTTCTGGGCAAGAGACGCAAGGTAACAACAGGTAGGTGTCCGAAAAAGTTGCGCAGGTTGCAGCGAGTACCGTAGGATGGAGCAGGGGTTTCGGAATATGAACAAGATGGAATCGCGAAAAGCAAGTGGTGCGTCACAAAGAGTGTGTGGTTGGGTTGCCGGGTATGAAGCAAAGCCGGGACAGGTATCCGAATTCTGCCACGACCGGTTCGCACGCTGACGAACTGCAGATGGGTCTGGCGAGCTGACGATGATGATAGCCTTTGGTCGTGTGTATGTTGTGACCGTGGGCCAGGTTTCCCACGTGAGGGGGAGGGAAGGGGAAACGAGGAGCTGAGGTGCTGCTCGCTCGCGCGTTCCGTCGAGAATCCGTTCCTCCACTAGCCGTCCTAGGCTCTGAGGTAGCTAAACAGGCAATCCAGGGCGTTGGCTAGGCGGCAGTTGAGCAAATAGACTACCTAATTTAGTGGCCAGCGGCAACAGCAGCGCAGCACTTCCAGCATGAGATGAGGTGGTAGCCGTGCAGGTTTGCTTTTGGGCAGCGGGTGGTCTCGTCGCTGTGAAGACGACGTTACAAGTGCGGAGTCCCCTGATGAAACGGGGCCTCGACAAGGGGCCGCGATTGACTTGACACTTTAAGGGCAGCAGAATTGCGATTTCTTGTGCGGAAACTGCCTGAGCGTTCTGGGGTGGGAGGAAGAAGAGGATGGGACTCGAGGTGAATGGTGTTGGAGGCGAGGCCAGTGGGGATACCGGACGGCGCGAATTGGGAAGTCTCGAGGTCTTGGCTAATAAGGTAAGGTACCGGGCCAGCTCAGTGCGTTGCAGCAGTGACAGCTGGACTGGAATGGGTGCGGGCGCGGCCAGAGACGTAGTGTACGGGATGGATTCGAGAAGATGTGAATGGAAGGGACGACGAGAGAAGTCAACGCAGACGGGGGCGCACAATGGACGAGAGGAGAAGGTGAGTAGGGAGAGGAAACTCGAACGCATGCGGCGTTGGCGTTGTGAGGTGGGGATGTTCTGTTGGCGCGCTTGACTTGAGAACGAAGTTGAGTTGCGCGATAATATTGAGTATCCGTAAGGTAGGTAGGTACTCCGTATCAAAATCAAAGTGCGAAGGATTATTTGGGCAGGACGCCTCAGGGAGTCAGTCAGTGGACTTGCGAAAAGCTCAACGTCCAATATCCATCCGCATTCAATGCCACGCCGCACCCATAAAATGGTTAATCAGTATTGGCATGCGATGTGACGGGGCGCCGCAGCCCGCTTGCTGCGTCTTTCAGGGGTTGAGGCCGAGGGACGTGGACTCGGACGACTCCAGGAAGGCGCGAAGAGAGAGTGACTTCACGTGAGTACATAGGTAGGTATGTGAGTCCGGCGACAAGTAACCCAAGTCCGTGGGTTGAGCCAAATCAAAAAGCGCCAAAGATCGCCATCGGCGTCTGCAAGTCTCGTGCTGGGTTCGCCAGTGATACGTCAAATAGTCAGTCCGTCGAGAGAGAACTCTAACATTGCCTACCTTATCGCCGACGCTCGTGGACATTTGGCGCTTCAACCAGTCGCATTAGCCATACCTTGAAGTACCTTCTCCTCTGGTCCATCACCTCAGATGTAATCGGTTCTTCACTTCGCAATCCCTTCTTCGCATTCGTCCGTCTGTAAACGCCCAAAACAGCGAACAATCGCACTCTCCTTGCGAGGATCTCCAGGCTGCCCATCCCATGACCCAATGGACCCTCTCATTGGGCGGGTTCCTAAAGTATGGGCGGGCTGGTCACCCTCCACAGGCACGCCAGGCTCCCCTAACCCTTCACTAGACCCTCCGTTACGGTGGTGCTGATGCTAAAGATGGCGACAAGAACCCTGAGGCCCAATTACAATGCTTGCCCTGTCTGTCCCTTTTGAGCCAGAGGGCCTCTCGAACCATGTACCTCCTCCACATGGAAAGGTCGCGGTGGGGAGACAAGACGACTTCCCGAGAGGTCCACCATTGAGGCCCAGCACCATAAGCGATATTTGATCGGAATTCTTGGGAGCCTCGACTATTACCGTATTACGACGACCTGTCTGCTTCGTACTTGGTACTGCAAACTTTGCATATTTGCTCGTCTGCGGCTTGCCCTGTCAATATCGTACGAGACTGGCATTTCCACTGAGCGTTGCTTTGTTGATGCAGAAATAGAAACATCAACGGCAATCCCACAGTAGCACGGTGGTCCTCAATGGGGCCATTTCTCGAGGTGTCTTATCTTCGGCTCTCGCTTGAGCACATCAGATAAGGGTCCCGGGGAGTCCGCGCTCAAGTCATCCCGCGACCCGACCTTTTCGACAATGGAGCTCACCTGCTAAGTTGAGTAAGTTCGAAATACTGCGGATATTCTCAACAAAGGAACTACACGGCTGGTGAAAGAATGGAATAACGAAATGCAAGAGAAATATGATAGTATCGTACCTTGAGGGACAACCATTGCAAGAGCCAGTTTCTAGTCACTCGCGATACCTCCGCTAAGGTGTTCGTGAACTGAACTATAGAAAGCGCTTCTGTCAGTGTCAGGTACCTTACGGGCAGGTAGGTCTCTGTATCCGTACTCCGTACAGGTGCGTGTCCAACCGCTTTCTGGCAGGATGCGCTTTTCTAGTGGGCCCATCAAGGTTAGCCTGTGTCTTCAAGATGCCAAGCCCGGCGCCGGCCGGGGCCAGATGGCTCTTTGATTGCGTATGCCTGTCAACCTCCACTGCTTTGCTCCGTGTCACGTCAACACCACCTGGGCCCCGGCCGCAGTCCTCAGCTAAGCTTGCTGATAACCGTAGCCTTGTCATCATTCAGCGCAACACCGAACCCCGGGGAAATCTTTCCCACCAGGACGCAAGGTTGACAAACATCTACGCGACATCATCGCCAGGCCCACCATGGGCACCACGATGTCAGTCATTAAGGTGCGCTCCATCATCCTCTCTAATCAAGCCTCGATCTCTCTCCGCAATTGTCTCATGATGGATCTCTTGAGCTGACCTCCTGTCGTCATATGTCTAGACCTTGATCGTGCCTGCCATCATCTCGCTCATTCTCTTCCTCGTTTCGACCTACGTCGCCCTCCCGCTCTGGCGCAGATGGCGCAGTCGCTATAGCCAATATCTGCCTCTCGATACCATATCGACCTCGACTGTGTCATTACGATACCGCGTGCAAAATGCGATTGCAAGAATGATGGTCCCGTCAACCTGGAGGCGGAATGCTCATGAACGACTCGTCGTCGCGACCGACGCTTCCGAAGACGGTTATTCGTCAGAAGATGGAGAGGAGCTTGGGGAGGTTGGTGAAGATACCCGGAGAGCTTTGTCAGAAGATGCTCGGCGAGACAGACATGATAGCATGAGACGCTTGAGTAGAGAGTGAGTCGAACAATGCTCCCCGCCTCCCTGTTTTTTTGTCGCCTGGCCTCGTAACTAACACATGTGTCTCTGCGCCAGCCTGGAAGAGGGCTTCAGAGATGACAGTGACGATGAAGATGATGGAGCTGGTAATAGGCGGTAGTCATCAATCTAGTACGCACTTCAGCCTCACTTCCGTGTACCGGATGCCTAGCCCCGTTGCCGACCACGAGGACACTCGGCTGAATGCCTTAGCTTTTCATCAGACACATATCGTTGCCACATAGAACCGCGTTCCTCGTTTCTTCCGCCCTGCATGCAACGCGGGATGTGGATGGGCACGCGAACTGGCAAGCCTTTGGCCGAGTTGGCCGATCTAGTCAGGCTGTCATCAAGAGGCTAAGTCTTGCGATGTCTCTTTCGGCAATCGCCTGTTCCAGGAAAGTCTCCATGTCAAGCGACCCAGATCTTCGACCTACTTTGTACTTCGTACCCATCCAAGCACCACAAAGTTCTGGTTCCGCATTGCCAGGTAGGTAGTCGGCAAACGTGGGAATCAAGTGGCAATAAGGGGTGGCTAAAACTGCATACATTTCAATGCTGAAATCAACATCAGCTGAACCTTATGCCGCCTGCCAACCTGCCTCACTTTGGTCGACTGTCTCGCTCCATCTCTGCTCTGTTTGGTCTGAGTTGGGGTCAGGCGCAACCACATGTCCGAAACAAGCACCGCTCAGGCGCCCGTGTTTCCGTCCTACAAGTCTCTACACCTTACCTAGCTTGGCCCGTCATGTTTCTCTCTTTCGCTATCGGAGGCGGCTCCTCCTAAATTTTTTCTAAATTTCTTTTTTTGGCGTTTCTCTCCCCCTCCATGAACCCCTCCTCAGCATCGCATCTCACTCTTGTTCAGTGTGACAAGAGTGGCATGAAATGGTGGAGGTCAGCAGCGCCGAAACGGTTCCTTTCCTGGAGGACCTGGAGGAGGGGCACGCATTCCTTCTGACAAGCGTCAAGCGTCACACGCTCTCCAACCAATGCTCGATGTTTCCCAGAAAGGTCAGACCAAGACTAAATGCTGCCAGCGCACATGTCAAGCATAGCCCAGCGAGTCGGCGGCACACCTTGTACTCAAGGTATGGCTCCGTGCACCATGCCATTTTTCCTCGAGAGAAAGACATGGCTGACCCGGTAGAGGATCCGGAATGGTCCAACGGCGGAGGTCAATGTCGAGGCATCTGCAAGGCACGATTAGCTTTCCCAAAGTCATTGGCTCTTCCTGTCTGGGTGTTGTACCTCTCTTTTCCCTTCTTTGTCATGTTCCTCGCCTTCTTTATTTATCACTGTTCGACCGCCGTTTGGCTCTAACAACAAAGGCTTCGGTTAGTCCGGACTCGATTTCCTCTAGCAAGCTTTTTTTCCTCGACGCTGGCTGGGTCTTATAGCGAATTCCATGTCCCCTTCCCGCTGGAGACGATGAATATTTTCAAATCTGTTATGCGGAAGCAGGAGATGGCTTCGAATCCCGCTGCCGACGATACCTGCTGCGCAATATGTTACGAAAAAGTAGGCGAGGTCAAGGAGGAGGGCGACAAGGAGATTTGGCGATATCTCCCCTGCGGCCACCGCTTCGGTGGCGACTGCATACAACACTGGCTCGGCGTCGCCAGCGTCGATGAGCCGCACTGCCCTTGGTGCCGGGTGAGCATGCGGTGCGACTGTGGACATCCCGTGGTGCCGACGACGAAGCCGACGCGCAATTACATGTACTGGGGCTGGATGCCGTGCGAGATATGTCATACGCAACTACAACGTACTCGCAAAACATCCAAATACTTTCGCGGCCAGCTCCTGCCGCGGCTCAACTCTCTCATCCACTCGCTGGATCACAATATGACGTCCATTCCTCAAGAGGTGCCCAAGGAACAGGAAGAAACGCCAACAAAAGAGCCTTGGGAGGACCGCGAAGTGTGGAGGAGGAAGTGGACCGAGCACTTTATCCAAGAAGATCGGAAAGCTACTGGGTCGAAATCACCAAAGAAATAACACTGGAGGTATCTTTTACGCCTCTTGGTGAGACTGGGGATATATCACTAACGCGGGAGGTCTAAACAGAGACATCACGACATCTTGCGGCCTGGAGCAATTTGACTCGACGCCGTCGGCGTACACAAGCGATGAACAGATGAAGGATAGGGATGCACGACAGTGGTTTTGAGAGGCCGGTAGACAAAGGCGTCACAGCGGATGGTAGGACTGGAATTATGACAACCAAGCCAGGCCTGTACACAGTAGTTTGACGGGAGCATCAAGACTTGGGCGAAGCCTCATCAGTCTTACAAGACAGCAGATGGTATAGGTGACGGGTTTCATTTGTCCAATACCTGTAAAGAATTCCCAGCTTTTCACAACGATCCTGAACACATTTTTATTTCCTCATCTCATGGTGAAAGTGAAGATATCGAGGCCGCCTACAAGCCAGGCAATCTAGACGGACTGACACTCCTTCACTGTGACGCAAAGTCCATAACTAACACTACCCTCCACACCCGTCGATGCCACTCTGGAAGAGTCAACACACCTACTGACGTCCATACCATCCACCGAGTTCCCCGAGATCTTGAATCAAAGGAAAAAAAAAAAAGTGGGGGGGGGGAGCGAAGCCGGTCGTGACATTATTCAACTGGCCGGCCATCAGAGAGAGAGCGGTCTCGCCCTCTTCCCGTCTTTTGCGCAACGCCGTGGACCTCAGGCGATGGCGGGGTGGGCGCGAACTGTGAATGGGGTGAGGTCTCCCAATGTGGACACGCTAAGCAGGGGTAGATGCCCCGCGCTAAAGACTTCTCTGCCGTTTTTCTGCAGACCATCGTGGCTGGCAGCAGCTTCCAGTGCAGCGTGGCGGCAGGCATGGTAGGTACTCCGTAGGCATGGCAGGCATGCACCACCTTTGCCCGGTGCCTTCTCCTTGCCAGTGGCAGCACCACGCACGACGGCGTACCACACCTTTGAAAGGCAAGATCGCGTTGTTTCTCTTTCCACTTTACGCGTCTACACCAAAAGAGGCAATCAGCTTCCCTCCCCTCCCCGTGCCTCCCCGCCCTGTAACCACAACCCACACCCTTCGCTAGTCAACTGCAGCCGGGGTTTCTCTTTCTGTGTTGTGTCTCCCTGTACTTATAAGGTTTTCCCTGTACGGACGGACGGACGGCCATCTCTTCGAGAGATCGAGATTTCGAAAATGCGATTCAAGACGGAGCTCAAAAACATCCGTACCTTTTCCAGTGCGTTTGAACCCACAACCCCCATGCCTGCCAGTTTACCGGCCGCCCAGCCGGCTTTGCTGCAACCTCGGGTTCGCTTGTTGACTCTCTCGCCGTTCCCTTCGCTTTACAGAGCTCACCGCTGCTCTCAACTCGCTCGAGAAGATCGCATGGGTTCGCCTAGACGATGAAACGGCGCGCTTCACCGTCATTCCCGACACGGGTTCTCAAGTCTGGTCGTAAGATTGCTGTACTCTGGCTCTGGTAGCGTACCGGGAAGCTACGGTTACTGAATCATGGCCCAGTTCTCTACCCATGGACTTTATCTTTGACAGCCATCACATCCAATCCGCCGAAGAGCACAACACCATCAATCTAGAGCTGCCACTGCAACCCCTCCAACGTGCCCTACGTTCTGCGCTCAACAGCACCTCCGCCTCGCTGCGTCTGACCAAGAAGGATGGAATCCCCGTACTATCCATGACCATCACGACCACGACGAACGCCTCCTCGGGATCAGGTCTCCCGGGCCGCAACGCCGCCTACGCTGGTCTTGAAAATGACCCCTTTGACGAGGACGACCAGGGATTCGCAGCTGAGCATTTCGAGACGTCTCTGCGCCGCGAGCGCGAGAAGATCATCACCCAGGACATCCCCGTGCGCGTGCTGCATCCAGAGACGGTAGAGACAATCATGCAGCCCACGGTGCGCGAGACAGACGTGCACATCACCATGCCGCCTCTGCTCCAGCTCAAGGCCATCTCGGATCGCTTCACCAAGCTCGCCGTCTCGTCCGGCACAAACTCCCGCGTGAGTCCCAAGCTCGAGCTCAGCGCCAATATGTTTGGTAACCTGAAGCTCCGGATCGCCACCGAGGCCGTCGACGTCTCGAGTACGTGGTCCGGGCTCGTCAATCCGGAGCTGGACCCTACGCAGCTGGAGATACCCGTTGATGAGCACCCGAGCGTCAAGTTCAAGGAGGGCGGGCCGGAGAAGTGGGCGACGGTGAGGGTGGATGGCAAGGACTGGAGCCGGGTGTTGAGTGTAGGGCGGCTCGAGGGGAGAGTCGTTGCTGCTTTTGCGGACGACCATGCTTTGATTCTGTACGTTTACGTGCCACAGTATGATGATGCTACTGCAGACGACGCCGTACTCACCGTAAGATTATCCTTGCATGCGACTTCAAAGGAGTGTACTGACAACCGATAGTACTACGTGACATCGTTCAGCGCTTAAGCTGTATTTACGATATTGTACTGTCAATGACGGGATTGGAGTTGTTCGGGACTTGGCGTTCAGGTTGATGAAAAATAGGTACAATGAGGTAGATGTCGGCATTTGTTTGAGCCTCACGGGCTGGATCAATTTGCAGACCAGGTTGGAGTTGAGGCCTTCAATGGTATTCTGTCTTCGCAAGTCACCAGTCGAAATGTCTCTGTCAAGTTAGAATGGGTTATAGATACGCATCCGATGACATTGTGACCAGGCACGTACTGACTGTTGGTTCCCGTTCAATGCCATTATGACAGCGGATGTTCTTGTGAACTGTGTGTTCTAATTGCGCTTGTTTGCGCATCAAAAGTGACATGGGTATCATTGTTTTGTCTCCTCAGTCTCAGCATTCACAGTAATCTTCCGGCCTTCATCGGCGACGCTCATCCAGACTGCGCCGGCGGTCCCTCGACCGCGGCCGCTGACCCTCTCTACTCCTGCGCCGTCGACGATGCTCTCTCGGCCCGCGCTCTCGCTCACCCTCACCCTCACGGCTCCGGCTTCTCGCCTTGCGATGATGCCGCCTCTCCCGCCCCTCATCACGGTCGCGATCGCGCTCTCTCCGCTCCCGACCAGCATGCTCCCTCCCTTCGCCGCGGCGATGATGATGACGCCTCTCCTCCCCGCGCTCCCCACCCCGATCCTGACTCCGTCTCCTCTCGCCATCCCTCCTCCTCTCTCTTCGGGGGCTACGACTCCGACTCCGCCTCCGCCTTCTCTCCCTATCCTCATCACGATCCCTCCGCTCCCTCTTCTCACTAACAACAAGCCCACCCTTGGCCCCTTCCTCCTCTGGCGGCTTCGCATCACCGGCCCCAGCACCACCGCCGAGACCCCTAGCCCCGCTCACCTCAACCGCATTCGCGCCCGACGAATCCCGCTGCGGCACAGGCAAACCCAGCGCGCGCGCAAGCGCATCCTCCTCGGCCTCTTTGATCTTCCGCAGCTCCTCTTTCCGCTCGCGCTCTTGCCTCTCTTGTTCCGTCTCGCCTTCTATCGCGCCGGCGTCGTCGTCGCCTTTTGCGTACCAGTTTAGGTCGCGGCCCTTTTGCCAGCGGCCGACGGGGGCTTTGAGGCTGTGGCCGAGGTAGTTTTCGCGGTGGGAGGAGTTGGCGACTTCGTCCCAGCTGAAGTTGACGCCGCCGCGGGAGCCGGATTTGCGGACGCTCGAGAGGAGGTCCATTTTTTAGGGGAGCGTTTTTCGAGTTGATTTGATGTTGTTCTTTGGATATTGGTGCTTTGTTTTTTTCGCGGCGAAATTTTGTGGGATGGGAGTTTGTTCTGTGTTGTTGGAATTTGGTGATGGTTGTCGTTACAGAGTACAGATAGACTGGGTCAATTCGAACTTCAAGGTCTTGGAGCTTGGAGATTGGAGATTGTCGGCAGGCAGGAGCATCACGTGACAATACTCGCAAAACACCCCTGTCAATCCAGCCCCTGGAGTCGAACAAGCTCCGGCCGGCCCCACGATACAAAAGTTGGAGAGCTTCTCTGGCTCAGTAAGCTCCGCAATCAGGGCCCTCCCAACGTCACCCACCCACGCCTACACAGCACAACACGAACTCGTCAATAACCTCATTCGAACACACCACCCTCCAACGAACCGAACGTTTTCTCTCCCCCGCCCCCAAGAAATGGCCAACCCAAACGACCCGCCCCTGGACGAGATCCAATGGCGCGCCCCCGACATCGCGGCCTCGATGCAGGGCATCCACTCCAACAGCGTGCTCTTCTACTTTGCCGAGTCGCCCTTCTTTGACCGCCAGTCCAACAACGCCGTCATCACGAACCAGGCCATGTTCAACCCGGCCCTCCTCAAGAACCTCGCCACGCGCGAGGCGTTCGAGAGCGAGCTCGACAAGATGGCCGGGCTCGAGTTCAGGGTCCTGCACGCCCCCGCCGACATGGTCATGGGCACGGGCGTGTGGACGATTGTCAAGCAGACGAGGCAGAAGAACCTCGACCGCGGGCGCATGGAGGCGAAGCCCCTGGCGTATTACTTTGTCGTCGGGGAGAATATCTATCAGGCGCCGACGCTGGGCGATCTTCTCAGCTCGAGGATTGTAGGTTTCCCCTTCACTCTCACGAAAGAGATGGCAGTATTTTTTGTTTGAGAAGGACGATGGAGTCTAATTATAACACCAGGAATCAATTGCCGAATCAATGAGAAAAGTTCTCCCCGCCGCCGACAGCGTACGTAAATGGACGCCCTCCCTGGGCCATGTCTACACCCAGCCGACGCCACCCTCCGCCCTCTCCCGCGCAAAAGACGGAGGAGCGGCGGCAGCAGCAGCAGCAGCAGCAGACACACCCGCCGCCGAAGGCGCAGTGAACGGCAGTAAGACCTCGACGGGCGCCAACAAATCAACCAATAGCAAAAAGGATTCGACGGCAAACGCGCTCGACAGGCTAGCGGAGGAGTCCTTTGCGATCCACATGCGCCACGGCGGCGACTACTTTGACGAGAACCCCATCACGGGCAGGCCCGGCGACTTCCACTTCGCGAGCACGGGGCGCAAGGACAAGATTGCGCCGCCGCCGCCGCCGTCGCAGTCGCAGTCGTCGTCGTCGTCGCAGCAGGCTTCGCAGGCGCAGCCGAAGCCGGTGATTAATACCAAGTTGGCTGAGGAGGCCAAGAAGGAGGGGAAGGAGGGGAAGAGTCCCAAGACGCCCAATGGGCCGAAGCCGAAGAGGAAGAAGAGCAAGATTGCGACGCCGGCTACGACGCCTGGTCCGTCTGCGTGAGACTGGTGTCGTGGAGGAGGATCGAAAAGAAGTCGAGTTGGATTTTGGCTCACTCATATATGGCGTTTTGATTTAGTAATGATACCCCCTTTTTCATTCAGGAGAGCATGCTTTCTACGGTTCTTCTAGAGAGAGCGAAAGACAAAAACAACTATGGGACGACCGGTCAAGGAATCGGATTTGGATCCCGAAATAAACAGGAGACTTCACTGTCCAGTCGGGGCCTCTGCAGCCTGATTAACCCTCCGACCATACGGCCCAGGTGCTTGTTGTTGAGAAATGAGGATGATCCATCGGCTTTAGAGCCTTGCGGCTTGTCCTGGTCGTATTCTCAAGCATCCTGCGCAGTGGAATGGGCTCGCCTACGCTTTCAATGCCATAATCTTGCATGACATATGATTAGAAAAGAGGCGACTCAGAACCCTCTACCGTATTTGCTTTTTTTTATACTATATCAAGGCGAGACTTGAAATCTATGGTCTTTGACACTCTTCAAAACTCCTGATAAGTAGTATCAACCATCATTGCTGACCTCCATGGAACCTCTCTTGAGCCCCTTTTTACTCCTCCTCCTCCTCTTCATCACCCTTCACCCACCCACTACTCTCCCTCAACCACGTCTCCCAGCTCTGCAACCTCGGCTCCATCCTCTTCAACATCTTAACATCGGCCCTATACCCTTCCTCCTCAAACCACTCCATACTCCTCCCGGCATCCTCAAAAGCCCACCTCACAGCCCGCCCGACAACCCCCCACGTCCTCGGCATCTTCTGCCCAACAACCCTCTCAAACACCTCCCCCGCCTCGTCGAACCCAATCTCATCCCCAGCAAGCCCCAGCGCCCTACCACCCCATCCTCCCTCGGGACCTTCCGTCAGAGCCCGAGCCGCAAAGAGCCCAATATCCCTCGCGCTGACAAGCTGCATCTTCCTCCCACCCGGTGGCATCGTCGCCCATAGCCCGCCCATAACGGACCCCATAGCCCCCGCCTCAGCACGGTAGTTATCCATGAACCCCGCCGGCCTCAAAATCGTCCATTTCGTAGCCGTGCCGCGCGTCTTGTCGCGGAGGTACACCTCGACGCGGTGCTTGGCCGCAAAGTGCGGCACGGGCGTCGGGTTCGTCCACGAGCGCTCATCGCCTCCGCGATCGACGCTCGAGAAGACAATTTGTGGGATTTGGTGGGCGATGGCTGCGTCGATGAGGGGTATGGCCTGCGCTTCGTCTCCGGGCGGGACGGTTACGAGGTAGAGGGCGGAGATGTCTGGGTGGGAGGCGAAGATTGGGGATGGGTTTTCGGGTGTGCCTTGGATGAGGGTTATTGATGATGATGATGAGTGGTCCGTGAATAGTTTGAGAAGGGCTTGAGATTTGGGAGAGGATGGAGAGCGGGTGAGGGCGAGGATTTGGGGCGGGTTGGGGGTTGAGGCCAGGGCTGCGATTGTTGCGCTTCCCGTCTGGCCTGTTGCGCCAACGATGAGGATTTTCGGTGTTTTGGATGTAATTTTGATGATAGTTGTTCTGAAATATGCTTATATTGAGATTGTTGTTTCCATGTAGTGAGCGAAGGATGGCTTACATATAGTCTGGTGAGAGTGCAAATCATGGAGACTTTTCGGATACTTTGACTGGCGTCGTATCGCGTTCCCACTAGTCTTTCCATTTTTAACACTGGAATAAATTCCATGAGAAGATCACCACCCCGAACGTCACGAAATAAGTAGAAGGCGTTTCGGAGACTTTGCATTTTTCTTGACATTGGTCATCTTCTGCCAAGACTGCGAGATTGCGCGTACTACATCTTGGTCTTTTCCGAATTCAGTAATCCCAAAACGCAGACAAAACGGTTCTCAGCAATTCCAAGGATGAACGCTATGGATTCACTGTTGATTGATATAAGTGACTGTATGTATACACCACTGCGACATTGTGCCGATGATCTCCCTCCCCATAGTAAGATCTATTCACTGATCTTGCTCTACTCGCCGTGCTTCCTTTTTTTCAACTGGTTTCTTCACGTTCATTCTTCTCTATGGGCAACTTTTTATGTCTCTCTCTGTGCGTGTCTCTGTCTCCCATTTTCCTCTTGATCTATCAAAAGGTTACACTCAATTTTAGTTGATAACGTAGCCGCCGTCAACGGACAACGAGGCGCCGTGGATAAAGGACGCTTTGGAGCTACAGAGGAACAAGACGGCATCGGCGACTTCTTGCGGCGTTCCTTTCCGCTTCATAGGCGCTACTGCGATGATGGGATCATCCGGCGAGACTTCGCTTGTCATGGGCGTGCTGAATGTCTCGGTCAGTCCTCGTGATCAACAGCATTCATCCAGTCGCTCCCGGAACTTACTCAATGATCCCTGGACACACGCAGTTGACGCGGATATTGTACTTTGCATACTGCTAACTGTCAGACTGGAAGACTCGATGAGTCTTTCTATTGCAGAAGGGGGACCCACATCGATGGCATCACTTCTCGTCATACTGAGAATAGCCGCCTTGGAGGCGCTATAGGCCGCTACCACGGTGTCAGCTATTGCACTTCACACACGAATAGAAGGGGATTCTCGGCTCAGACTCACGTGTCTCTGGCCGGCTGACCAGACTCAGATTGCTCGCGACATTGACAATGACGCCCCGGTTCCCTGGCCTGCCGTCGTGCGTCTTCATGGATTCTTGCTTGATCATATGCGTGAGCTCCGCGCGCGAGCACAGCCATGTGCCGCGGTAGTTGATATTGGTGATCTCGTCAAATTCGGCGGGCGTCAAGAGGTGTGACGGTGCCTTTGGCCCAAACATGCCTTCAAAGTATTGTCAACAATCTCTTCAGTATCTTCCTTACACAGCAATGCAATATGAACTTTCAGAGTAGACCTGGGAGGGCAATGTGCAAAGACGGAGAGTTCTCACCTGCACAGTTGACTGCATAGTCGATCCGGCCCCATTCCTCCACGACATTGTCCATACACGAAGCAATGTCCTCGTCGTTGCGGTTGTCAATCTCCATGACAAAAGTGCGCGTCTCCCCATTGGCCTCCCGGCACATGCGAGCGGTCTCCAGCGCGCCGTCCTCATCTCTGTCGAGCAGGGCGATGCGCTTGCAGCCCTCGCGGGCGAACGAAATTGCCACCTGGCGGCCGATTCCTATTTATTAAGTTAGTCTAGTTTCCAGATTTCTCTTTAGTTCCTTCAAATTATGACTGGATATACGCCGTCTAAATCTCGAAGAAACCTATGTGACCTTACCTGAAGCAGCGCCGGTGACGACGGCGACGCCTGAGAAGAGTGACATTTTCATCTCAATTTCTCGGAGAACACTCATGCATTCGTCAATGAGAGCTTCGTTTTCCTTCCAGGTCGACTTCTGCTGTTGCAATATCATCGGAGCCCGGTCCGGAAGGGGGGAAGGGCGGCTTCCTGCAAATAACGACGACCCTATGTTATTATTGATGCAGGGCAGGATCGCGTAACGAGCAAGAGCTCTCCAAACCACGACCCAAGCAGAAGAGTGAAGCCCAACCCAAACGGCTATGTAAATAAAGAAAAGGTGTGGCGTATGAATCAGCAACAAGCAAAGCTTGTCGTTATCGTCACGATATCAGTCAATTTGTACCCTGCGTTCTGTCTTCGGCTTCACCTAGGCTTCGTTTTAAAGAAATGAGAAATTTGGTATATCTTCGGCGAACGAATAGAATCGGCAACACAATGACACTAGAACAAACGGGAAACATCCTTCTCGAAGGAAAAACAGTACAAGTCAAGTCTCTCTCGCTCGGGCCCGGCCACGGGCGTGCATCTG
Organism: Colletotrichum salicis; assembly: GCA_001563125.1. Taxonomy (NCBI): domain Eukaryota; kingdom Fungi; phylum Ascomycota; class Sordariomycetes; order Glomerellales; family Glomerellaceae; genus Colletotrichum; species Colletotrichum salicis. The sequence continues at coordinate 23,249 of JFFI01001629.1, forward strand.
CAGCTTTACCCGCTTCACAATTTCCTTCGTCCGAAGTTTTCCTTTGGGACACCCGTGTCTGAGAGTGTGCCGTGTAATACTCGAGGCCTGAATCTCAGGTTTATTTCCCCCCTTACACCCTCTAAACCACCAC
>JFFI01001632.1:0-17624 GCA_001563125.1 Colletotrichum salicis
TTAAATATAGCTATTTTTAGACCTATTAAGTCTAATTATAGGAAGGATCTTAATAAGGAGGATATAGTAAATAAATATATTATCGTTAGAAAGCGGTACTTCTTAGCTTATTACCTTATAGCTCTTTTGCTTGGTTTGACGAGGGATAATATACGGAATGGTTGGAGAGTAACTGGCCTATGGCCACCCAATATGGACAGACCTCTTAGTAATCCCATGGTGCAGTCTAGCCCAGCCACACCATCAAACATTACCACAGATGCTGGGCAAGCAACTGCCAATACCAGAAAACCCATTGACTGGACTTCTACAGCATCTGTTGTCGGCCATGGAGAGAAGGCCTCAGAGTGCTGGCACGGTGCTGCAGAGTCTCTGCCAGATTTCTGGGACTCGCACACGGGATCCCAGGAGACCAGTCTGGCACCACGATACCAGCAAGACTCGGGTCCGACACCAGGTGTGCCGCTGCCGCTGGCAAAGCTTGAAGAGCTCGCCGTTAGCCATCGCCGGCCTACTAGAATGCCGACTGCAGCGGTGTCCTTGGAGAAATTCCAGGATTTATTTTTCCTGCCCCGTTTGATAAGATTCTACGGCCACGGCGTCACCCTCAGCAATAACCTGGCGAAAGATGACCAGACCTCTGAACAGCAACGTCCCCGTCGAGTGAGTTCTCTGGCGTATATTCACCTCAGATCGTCTTTCGCGGACGCCCAGAGCATCTGCGATCTCCTGCGTACGTGTCCCTCCTTACAGACGCTGAATATATCGTGGGGACAACACGCGATTGACGACAGCTACCTCGACTTTGATGAGATCGGTAGAGCGTTGCGTGAGCATGGGGCCTCCCTCGAGGCTCTGGATCTTTATCCCAACGTGTGTCTCTCGTACCAATCTAATAATTGGAGAGGAAATATTGGCAGTCTACAGCCCATGCAGCTTCTCACTTACCTGGCGATGAGTGGAAACATATTACTCGGGAAAGAAAGGGACGAGCACAATGAAAAAACAGCAAAGCCCCTGTTTGATGACCTGGAGGCATTTCTGCCGGAGTCTCTGGAGACTTTGCATCTCTACAGCACTTGGGGCGAGGAAGAGTGGTTTCGAAAAACTGTTCAAGGTATTTTGTTAAGTCAACGATTGACACGCTTGAAGAAGGTATTGTTGTCAAGCGGTGCTCTATATGATGTGATTTGGGACTTGACAGATTGGCAATGGTATTGTCCGAGGCCTCGTTCCAGGTTCCACAGCACGTTCGATATCGAGTTCTGTAGAATTCCCTAGACTGCGCGAAAACAGCCTACCTTAGGATGAAGAGCATTGAGTCTTACGACATACGTCGCCACATCTCATGGTACCTTGGAGCAGGAAATCATTTGATGCAATCCGCGTGCCAATGAGAAGTCAGCTGACTGAAATTCTGCAAGGAGATGAAGTTGAGCGATAGGCCGTTCCATACCCCATTCCTCTCCGTGTTTCACACAACGATGGCCATGAGGTAAATTTTTAGATCTAAATGCATGAAAATTTAACCATCTTTTTGTTTTCTCTTCTTTTTCACCCCTTCTTTTTCTTTTTGGGCTGACAATCTCTCGTAGATTGCGATCATGCGATCCCGATTAGAACATCCGTTGTCCGATATCATATTATTGCCTTGGTCTACATGTATTCAATATTACTTTGATTTAGTCCGCACTGCCAACTCACAAGACGACGTCGAAATTGCTCCAGTCATTGGTGCCTTCGCGGCATTCTCTCAGGTATTGAGGGATTCCACCGAGATAGTTGAGCTGCTCCTTCTTCTTGCCGGGAATATTCCCCCCCACGTACCATGATGTATCGCTCTTGCTGAAAAGTAGAGCTTCGTGTATTGCCTGTACTCTTTTCTTCCAGAGTTCTTCAGCTGAACGGCGTGGTTCAATGGATGTGATGTTTTCCGCGCGTAGCTTCACTAGGAAGTCTGTAATTAACTCGACTTGCTGCTCGATGAACACTGGTGCATTCGTCAAAGCTGTAGGAGCTGTCTCAGTCGTCCTCAGTCACTTGAGATCTTTCACAAAAGGTACCCAATCATGTATGCTTACCTTGCAGACCGTATATCATGAACATGTTTGGACATCCTCGAGTCATCAAGCCAAGATACGTCCAAACACCCTGTCTCCATCTATATTTCATATCGATCCCGTCTTTCCCACGAAGTCCCATGTTCGTTACAGCTCCAGTCATACTGTCGTATCCAGTTGCTAGGACAATAATTTCATGCTCCCTCTCCCTTCCGTCTTCGGTCACTATACCGCGCGCTGTCCATTCGCGGATGGCCGTCTTCTTCACATCTACCACTTCCACATTTTCCTGGTCCATGCATTCGTAGTAATCCTGCTCCAAGCTGCTTCGTTTCGTTCCGAACGGGTATGGTTGTTTTTCAGGCACCAAGATGGCCCGCTTCTCTGGGTTCTGCACCCGAGATCTGGTTTTCTTTGCCCAAAATTGGTAGATCAACTGGTTTGCTTCCGCGTCCACCAAGAAGTCCACATACTGTCCGGCCTGAAAGTTGAATGCCCCCCTTTTCCATAGTTCCTCCCACCATGGCTCCCTCTCTTCCGTTGTGGTCGACTTCGTAACCTGAGTAGGCCCATCGCATGGTAGCCCGGCGATGCTATCCCTCGCCACCTTGAAAAGTGTCTTGTAAATCGCTTTCAAGCTGTCCTGCTCAAGTTCTGATATTTCGCGTTGGCGCATTGGAAGCGCAATGTTGACATTTCGTACGTACACAGTCAGCTCCATGCCGGGCTGTTTCGCAATTTCTTGCACACATTGAACCCCCGTCGCACCTGATCCAATGATGGCAACTCGTTTGTTCCGAAGATCGATGCCGGAATCTGGCCATGCTGCGGGGTGTACAACAATGCCATTGAAGGAACACTTTCCCCTGAAATCGGGCTCATAGCATTTGATTGAACTGCCCGTCGCCAGAACCAAGAAGCGTGATGTGATGATGCGTCCCGTATCAGTTATGATGATCCACTTGGCTGTGGCGGTATCGAAATCGGCTCCGATCACAACAGTGTTGTAGGACACGTCCTTGGAGATGTCGAGAACTTTGTCGACATGTCTGAAGTATCTCTTCAGCTCCTCGTGCCCCGGAAAGCGTTGCGACCATGTCCAGTCTTTCCAGACTTCCCTCAAAGAAAGCTGATAGTAGGGCGTCTCTGAGTCAACCCGTGCTCCGGGGTAGCTATTCCGGTGCCATACGCCGCCGAGCGCCGATTCGGCTTCCACGATGTGTGCCGAAAAGCCCGACCTGCGCAGCTGGTGCAAAGCGTAGCATCCACCAAACCCCCCGCCAATGATCAAAACATCGTAGTCCATATTTCTGTTGGAACTGTCATTAGAATTACCATCGTGATCGATGCGACGATCATCGAGGTGGTTGGTAGACCCCATTATCACCAACTCAGTTTCGAACCTTGAAGCCAACCAAGTTGAGTCAGGTTCGGAACGAAAGAATCAGGAAGGAGCCGAAGCTGAGCAATCTGGGGAATTTACCGACTCAGGAGGGGAGATCTCTTGATTTATGAGCCGACGAGTGTATGGTGCAAAAGATCAGACGGGGTTTTGGGTTCAAGCAGAAGAGGAGATGAAGCTGATGTGCGGCATTAGGCCCGCCTCGATCGCCTCGGCATGCTCTGGCGGCAATCATGCCCTCTTTTTTCCCCATATACCTTCCTCTGCCGTAGTCGGAAGCGGTTGATTAGTGGTAGAAGTCCGTCATTGTTGAATCTTTGACGATGTTTACGTCGTACTTGAAACAATTCCCCACACTCGAGCGTTGCAGTCGATGTAATGGGCCAGACGGATACAGATCTGTCGGGAAGGTCGGTATTTTTCCCAAGTCCTCTTGATGCATAATGAGTTATTCAAGCCAGGATACAAGGCTGAGAGGTGTGTGGTTCTGTTGGCTAGAGGCTTCAATGCCCGACAGAGTGAGCCTAACGATTGGCCTATTCGAAGATTAATGCCGCTTGATGTAGGATTCGCCAGTGGCCTAAGATCTTTCGATGCAACGAGAAGACAAATCCTTGGATGCCTGACTATAGAGTATAGGCTTGATATCGTAACTGAAAGCCCGTTCAATCTTTATATCGATTTACCTTAGTTAGAGGTATTGGTCAACAATATGTGCCCGGAGCATTGACCTCTAGACCTCGGCTGCAACAATACTCAATCTCTCAACGTCATGCTATTGGTTACTTCACTAAGAGGGGGGGTTAGCATGTGTGGACGGCCTCCCGCAGACATTTTGTAGTTATCAGCCCCAGGGTCAATGAAAACCTGTAGTGGATAGAAAAATCCCTCACTTCTGACAGAAAGGATTGGAGCAGTTGCTAAACTGCGAGTGGTGGCAATCAGCATCATTGTGTCGTATTCGGTGCCTGGGGCTTCATGTCGAGAACCAACTATATCGGAATCCAAGGTCGCGTGAGCGGCGCCCAGAAAACGCACAAGAACAAGAGCAAGGCATATCCAAATGTTCTCAAGAAAGCAGATGGAAGACCAGTTGATCATATGAAATCTATCGCTTGGCCTCTATTTGACCTGTGCTGTTTACCTAGAACACTCTTCCAATTTGGAAGTGAATGACCTCAGTAGGAAAATGTGCTTCCCTTTGATCTAGGTGATTAACGGCTGCATGCTGCGGGAGGCCTACCGACATTAGCCCCAACACAACAACCAGATTCACCTCTTTGAACACTTTATGCAATAGTGCAGCCAAACAGATTTAAATTCTTTCAAATTTGAGATTCCTTTAAAATCCTTCTCCTTACTTCCTTCCTCATCTTCCGGAAAGCGAGAGACCTTCAAAACCCAGACCATTCGCGCCTGACCTGGCTGCTTGAATCGTTTGACATCGCGGGCCATGTCGTCCTCAGAGGACATTATCATGGATTCTCTACATGAGTGGAAGCAGCGTCTGACTCCTCTCAAAGTCGACATTGTCGGTGACTTTGCTGGGAAAGAGCTGTTCGCCATCCATGGAGAGTCTTTGGTTACTCACTGTGTCGCGACTGCAAACGTCGACTATCTCGGTGAGCATCTCCAGAAATTGGTCCAAATACGTTCATGACCTACCTGATCTTAGCTTACTAGTACAAGAGTCGGCTTCCAGCTACTTCATGCAGTACATGCAATCGAGGTCTTCCTGGCCAAACTCAAGGAGCGGGGATGCAACTTCTACATCCTGTGGTTTGACAACCACTAAGGCCTCGCGGCACCACCGGACGCCCCCAAGAGACTGGCATACAAATACCTATTGACACGTGCTGTCGCTATTGAGAATCTACGATGCCCTGAGCTACACCCTGAAACGAATCCTGACGATCGCAGCATCAGATCTCCAATGAGCTTCGTGTTACCTTCTATCACGAGCCCCGAATTCTTGGAGTACACCAACCACCACCGCCTTCACTTCGTCATGATGTCCCAAAGCAGAGCTTTGGATATAGACGCAATTGAGGCGGGCGAGTTTTTGAAAATTATGTACCTGTTCGGCCTCCGCGGCTATAGCCTGGCTTTCATCGACGGTATCGAGTTTCGGAGCTCCAAGGTGAGTCTCCAGGCGACTGGTTGCAACAGATCACAGGGTGCTGACGTGACTCGTTTACCACAGGCATATACTCTTATTGCAACACCTCCAACCTTGGTGACATTGCTACCTGTCACAGAGCCAACACCGCTGCCGAACCTCGATTCCGGTTGCAGACCAATTGTCGATCGCCTCCAGACTATGCCGAAGTCCGGTGATTGGCGAGTCCTCCGACACGACGGCGAAGTTGACGCCCAAGAAGAAGTGGCGATCATTGCTTGTGCAGCCTTCTTATTGAACAAAACCTCGGATTTACACAGCCACAGACTAGTGGCGACTTTTCTTTCGCACATCGCCCTGCTGAAGCACGCAACGCTCCCACAGCGAGCTATGGAGGCTCCACCAGAGCTGAAGAATCATTCAGGCAACGAAGAATTTCTTGCGACTTTTGCTGAGGTCGCAATTCACCTGATCAAGCAGTGGCCCAGTCTAGAAGAAGGAAATCGCCTCAGTTGGAGAGTTTGTGATCTCATTGACGGTCGGCTCTACTGTCACGTATTGGCGAGACTCGAAATCATTCAACTCCCAAGCGATGCCGCTTCTGAATATGCATCAGCTGTGCGACAACTGTCTGACGTCGATATATCCTACTGCATGCCAACTTCTATTCTACAGGTTGGAGGTGGCCTGGGAACACTCGCCAGGGGCTACCAAACTCCAGACACCCAGTCTACCTTTGCTTTAGCCATCCTGTATTGGATAAGTATCTAGAAGACATCAGGTTGACAAGCCAACCCAGTACAGAGGATGAACGCTCCGAGTCCAAAACCTTTCAAGAACTCTCTCACTGGCACAGAGAGTGCGCTCGAGACATCAAGGTTAAAAGAGGAGAAGACACAAGCCAGGACTTCCGTGATTATCAAGAACTGGGAAGAGAAATGCCGGGACTTCGACAAGGACACACATGTCTGTCATGGCTATTTGAGGGTCAAGAGGCATTTGCCAAGTCTTTCTCCAGAGGACAACAGCGCTATCGGCGGCGAGGTTATGTTGTACATGTGCAACATCCTTGGCCTCCAACTTATTCGCAGACCATCGAAAAATGCTTTCAGCGATTCAGGTAAGAGCAAGCTTGAGTAATTGTTTTTGGTGTCTTTTTCTGACCCTATTACTCCAGAGTCGAGTATTTTGGCGATGATCTGGGCCCAAATCAAAGAGATGATGTCCTTGCCCTTGGCCGTTGAGGTGATACGCCAGGCCCAGTACTTGATGAAGGCTTTGAAGTTTCCGCAGGGTGAACTTCACCGCCGGCCTGCTGTGTCCGTCAGCCATCGTCTTCCATTTACCTCAACGTACGAGGTATCAACCGAGCATCTTCAAGTCCAGACGACTGGTCTCGAGTTCCAGTTGGCTCATTGTGGCCCTTATCTGGAGCGAAGCTTCGACTCCGCCCCCGATCCACGCGTTTCATTCAGTCCAGATGCCTGGCAACGGGATGTACTAGACGCCATTGACGAAGACAAGAGTCTTTTCGTCGTCACTCCCACGTCCGCTGGAAAGACCTTCATCTCATTCTATGCCATGAAGAAGGTTCTACAGAACAACGACGACTACGTGCTCGTCTACGTGGCCCCCACCAAAGCACTTGTCAACCAGATTGCCGCAGAAGTTCAGGCTCGCTTCTCAAAGTCTTATCGCCATGAGGGCCGCTCAGTCTGGGCTATCCACACTCGAGACTACCGCGTCAATAACCCCACTGGCTGTCAGGTTTTAGTGACCGTTCCGCAAATTCTCCAGATTATGCTCCTGGCGTCGACCAATGCGCAGAATGAGAGATCCTGGGCTCCTAGAGTCAAAAGAATCATCTTTGATGAGGTCCACTGCATTGGCCATGCCGAAGACGGCATCATTTGGCAGCAACTTTTGCTTCTTGCTCCTTGTCCCATCATTGCCATATCTGCAACGGTGGGCAACCCACTCGAATTCAAAGAGTGGCTTGCAGGAACCCAGAAAGCTAAGGGCTTTGACCTTGAAATGATTGTTCACTTGGCCAGATACTCTGACTTACGCAAGTTCTTATATCAGCCGCCCTCTGAACTGGAGTTTGAAGGCCTGGAGCCAGTGGAGCATTTGCCGATCCCCGGTTTGGATGCTGAAGCAGGAGAAACCTCGCAATTCACGTTTGTGCATCCGGTCGGAAGCATTATCAACAAGTGAGTCTTGAGACAAATCCCATACAGTCTTGCCGAATTATCAAGGCCACCTTTACTAATGGATTGAAACCTAGGAATCGCGAGACTCTTGACGATGCTAGTCTCGAGCCCCGCGACTGTCTCCGACTCTGGCTGTCCATGAGGGAATTTGAAACCGAGTCATATCGTATCAGTTCTAGCCTCAAGCCCGAGATTGCCTTGCCAGAGTTAGTGAAGAAGTCGGACATTATCAAGCGGGAAGCTGCTCTCAAAGCACAGCTCTGGCAATGGCAACAGGATCCCAATTCGCCGTTGCCAGAGGTATACCAAAGGCTCAAGACAAAGGACCCTTCATCAGCGACAGACTTTGGACATCCCGAACTTGTCGCGGACATCTACGGTGATTCTTCGTATTCGCTCCTCGTTGATCTTCACTCCCGAGGCGCCCTGCCAGCTATCCATTTCAATTACGACCGGCTGGGATGTGAGAAGATTATTCTCAAGCCTCTTCAAGTCCTGGAAGACGCCGAACAAAAGTACCACGGCACAAGTACAGAGTGGGCAAGAAAGATGGTCGCATATCAAAAATGGCGATAAGTCAAGGGCGGCAAAGATGCGAAGAAAAGGGCCAAAGCTACCACGACAGGGGCTGCAAGCTCCAAAGAGAAGAGACACGTGGTGCAAAGGATTCTGGTGCAGCCCTGACTCAAGCTGATCTGGTACGGGAAGACGCGAGCCGGGATATCAGCCCATGGGAGGGTTTCGATCCCAAGGCGCCGCTTCCGCAATACAATTTTGCAGACACTGCCAAGCTCACAGTTAGAGAATTGGAGGCCCGCATCAGGTCTCTGGATGATTTGGGCATCAAACCTCGCCTTATCGATGCCCTTCGTCGGGGACTTGGTGTTCACCATGCTGGCATGAACCGGCAGTACCGCCAAGTGTAAGTTAAGCCTAATCCTGTATTTGAACTGTTGCTGACTTCAAGGGCAAAAGGGTGGAAATGTTGTTCGCAAGGGCTACTTGACGGTCGTTATTGCAACCGGTACTCTCGCTCTCGGCCTGAACATGCCTTGTAAAACTGTTGTTTTTACAGGTGACTCGGTATTCCTCACGGCTCTCAGTTACCGACAGGCATCTGGACGTGCTGGACGTCGTGGGTTCGACCCTCTTGGTAACATCGTCTTCCATGGCATCCCCCATCATCGTGCCATGGAGATCATCCCATCGCGGTTGCCCGATCTCAGAGGTCAATTCCCCATTTCAGTTACTTTGGTTCTCCGGCTCTTTACCCTGCTGCATAGCACTAATAACTCCCAGTATGCTATCGATGCAGTGGAGTCTTTGTTGACTCAGACACGTCTGTTTCTTGGTGGGCCTAGCTCGCAAATGACCGTCAAGCATCATCTGCGCTTCTCCATCGAGTATCTCCGACGTCAGCAACTTCTCTCTCGAATAGGAGCACCGCTAAACTTCTCGGGCCTGGTGGGCCACTTGTACTTCACTGAGAATGCTGTGTTTGCTCTGCACTCCCTGCTCAAGGAAGGCTACTTGCACAAGCTCTGTGAAGACGTTGGCAACCCAAGTAAGCGGGGAGAGGTCATTCTCACTTTGGTGACGGTATTGTGCCACCTCTTCTGCCGAATTCCTTGCAGCAAGTACAAAAACCGGGAGTGGCTTGAGAATGTCGTACATCGATCGCCTTCCACTGTCCTTCTGCCCAGGATCCCAATTGAGGCTGAAGCCGTTCTCCGAGGTCACAACGAGGAAACACTGAGAATCTTCAAGACTTACGTGCACACATTCATTGAACAGAATCTCCAGGACTCTCCAGATGACCACCTTCCTTTCACCAAGCGCCGCGTGGGAGCCGCCGGAGATGCCTCGGCTGATATCTCGATGGCACACCTTCCGATGCTGCCTTATTCGACTCTTCGATCCCCTTTCTCTGCACTGTCAGGCTTCACAGACGACTTCGCCACAATCCACGAGTTGTGCGACACATTTCGCGCTAGCGTCTTCCTGGACGAATCTGCCATCCCGTACGTCCCCATCTACCCCGAAGAGACGGACAATGTGCCCTGGAACGCGTACATCTATGACTTCTTCAAGCACGGTGATCTTAATACTCTCGTACGAGACAACGGGATAAAGGGCGGCGATGTCTGGTTTCGTCTCAAAGACTTCTCACTCATCTTGGCCACCATCGTCACAAGCTTGGAGAATATTCTGGACCGAGTCGATGCGGATGACGCAGACATGATCGATATTCAGGATGTCGGCGATGCCCTCAAAGAGGGAAGATACATTGAGGGATCGGATGCACAGTCCCCGGAGAAGCATGCGGCCTCAACTACGACTGTGAACGCAAAGGCAAAGTCCCATTCTAGCAAATCCAAAGAAACAGTGGCTGAATCATGGGAAGACCTATCGGATAGCTCCTCGGACGATACTGACCACGCGAGTGGCAGCTCAAGCAAAGCCGGTCAGACTACCGAGTCAGAAGGAACGTCTTTCCGTTCAGGCCAGGAAAAGGGAGGCGGTGAGGGTCTTATGAAAGTTCTCACGACTTTCAAGATCCTACAGCAGGTGTTCGAAGACAAGTTCAGGAAGGTATGGGCATGAGGAGTCTGAACGTCTTAATAGTACATGTATTATATAGCAACTGAAAAAGATACTTAAAGTATTGCATGCTTCATTTGGTTAGATAACACTCAGTTGAGTTTGATGATCTGCAATGAGAGGGCCAGGACATGAATCGCCAATCATCTTCAAACTCAGATTGGCGTTACTTTCTCCGAAATTGTGTTCTTCTGATCCTCATTCTCATCAGATCTCTCGCCATCAGGCGGCGTCTGCGTCTCCCGAGCCGCAGCGGCCCGCTCAAAGTCCTGAACCGTCATTGAGCCGTACTTTGCGAGTGATTGTCTGTCAATCTGTGTAGTTCCATGGTTAGCTACTTGCATGTCCAGAAAAAAAGCGATCGCTTCTGTCAAGCTTACCCTGATGACGAGTCCCATAAAGCAGAGGACGATGCAACTGCACACAATCATTACAATCGCACCCTTCTTCCAATACGGAGCTTCATCGGCCGCATAGAAGACAATTCCCCAGAAGGTGTAAAGCGTCGTTGCGCCAATGTTCATAGCGTACACTGTGACGCTACGTACTGCCTCGTCGCCGCTACGTTGAAGGATGATGCTGGCCCAGCCAAAGATCAACGGGTTGACCATGTACGACGAACCCGATGCGTAGAAGGCGAACATAGTACCAGCGTAAGGTAGGTTCGGAACGAGAAGCATCGCGGCGCACACAATCTGGATCAGACAAACCAGCACGACCATGGGTACTCGGGTTCCGGTCGCGTCCATGTGCCATGCCGCCATGATGTTGGTTACGATACCGACAGCTTGTACGCCCAAAGGGTAAGTATTGATTTGACTTTGGGTGAATGATTTAGCGTGATACTTAAGCCAGAGGATGAAGTTGCCCTGGACAACCCAGGCCTCGAGGGTCGCGCAAATAGGAGACCACAGCACCAAAACCCAACTGTAAATTGGTTAGCTATCCCGTCTCGTCTTGTGGTCAATGTTTTCCTCGACTTACAACGTGGGCATAAGTGCTAGACGCTTCAACAGAGAGAACGGATTGACTCCGTGTGACCCCTTAATTACCGGAGGCAAACGTCCAACGGCAATCTTCTTCTCAGAATCACTGAGATACCGAGCGCTGGTGTTCTCAGGGATATCAGGGAAGTAGAAGAAACCGAAGATGGCGATAGGAAGCGTGATGATGCCATCTGAAGACTGTCAGCAAGTTATCCCAAGTCCAGGTGTCGGCAAGCTTTCCATACCAATGATGAAGACCCACTGCCATCCACCAAGACCAGCAAGGCCGCCTAGTCCCTTATAGATAGCAGCCATCATGACGCCGGCAAACATGGTGCCTACTTGACCCGATGCAGTGAAGATGGCTGTGCGCTTCGAGATTTCCTCGGGCTTGTACCAGGAGCCCATGATGTAAATGGCCCCGGAGTAGGTGCTAGCCTCCGCCAGACCAAGGAAGAATCGAATAACGCAGAGCTGAGCGGTGTTTTTGACACCCGCACTAGCCATCTAAGTAAGTACTATTAGCGAATTGCAACGGCATCATCCGCAGACATTACACGTACAGTCAGGAATGCCCAGAGACAGCACATTGACGGCAGCCAAATTCGCGGCCGGACGATTTGGAGACCAATGACGATACCATGGGGAATCTGTCCGACCACCATACTAAAACATGGGTCAGCCCGCGGTTGTGGGAGAGCTGTATATCGGTCTGAGTCTTACCCAGCAGTAGTCACAGATAAGACTGTGTTGTAGTCATGGCCCTTCATGTGCAAGGCCTCGCGGAGGCCAGCAACCTGGAAGAGAATTCAGTTTCTGATTCCTAATGGTCTAGTCATCTTCGACGATGAAACTCACATAAGCATTGGCAAAAGCAGCACGGTCTTGTGTTTTCGTCCATCGTCAGTGACTGAGTTCCTTTCGCGAAACCGCGTCGATCATCACTCACCCAGATAGTTGAAGAAGTAACTGAGGCAGCAGTACGTCAAGATGAAGAAGTCTGGATTATGTTAGTCAGTTTCATCATTCTCCCAAACGTACCTGTCGCAGCGACTTCATATTAGGAGCAGCGTACCTATTTTCTGCACAAGACGTCTTTCTTCTTTTGAAGTTGCCTCGTTGCCAAGGAAGAAGGCTTCGCAAAGCCAAGAAAGTTAGCCTAAGGTATATTCAGGACTATGACAGTATCTGAGGCTCAATAACGTACCCTTGACCTTCTTGCCGGTTGATCGGTTCTCAGTCAACATGTTTTCTGTCAATCGCTGGCCACATAAGGTCCTTCTTGATGCTGTCCAAGATGCAACGAGAACAATTGCTCCCACGAGTATTGAGCGAAATAAACGATCTGATAAAGAATTTTCAGAGTTCTTTCGGTACTGTCCGTAGACCTCAAATTTTCTGCTGCCCAATACAAGGGCGTGCGTGACAAGAATTTTTCTATTTGGAGCACACGACGTTGGCGATGAATCGTCAGTCCAACCCCCAAAAGTCGTAAGCGAAAGTAAATGCGCAAAACCTTGAAAGATGTCTAAAGAATGAAGAGAAACTTGCTCATCAAAGAACCTTGATGGCCTCACGAATACCAGTTTTCCTAGTCATTTTGATGTGGTGGCCGGCGGCCCCGTCTCCCCATCTAGATTTGTGGTTCCATTGCACAAGCGCACTCCACTGACGAGCATGGACATGGCATCTTGTCAAATGAAATTGTTCGGATTTGAGCGAAGACGGGCGGGGAAGCGCTTGGCGGCTGATGGATCTGATAAAACACCCACACGCTTGGGAGGCGGCTTTCCTACGTCAGTTGCCGAAGGCCTGAACACGACGACCTTCGGCGACATTTGTTCTCGTGGCTTTATCCCTCTCTGGCTGCAGCGGGTAAACCATCAGCATAATGTGCGTTAAACCCCCGTTACTGCAAGTCTTTGCAGTCAATAGTATGTACATGTGCCTTTGTTTTACTACATTGGGCGCTTCAAGCTTGCCTCGATTGTTTCCTGATCTTGTGAACTCCTAAGTCGGAGCTCTATGGATTCGTTGGTAATGCCAAGGCGAGTATTAGTCCGAGTTGATTTAGACTAAACTCTGATCGCCCACGAACCATATTTACAGCATCAAGGTTTTAAGCATGCAGATCAAATGAACGGATTTCAACTCGACACGGGGGCCGCCTTGAATGGATCAGCTCATTAGTGGAGGCACCGCGACTTGAATAGAACATTGAAGTTTCGAATTTCTGCAGACTCACCTATTAGTCTAGCAAGACCGGCAACTGACTCCTAGTTACGTTCCAACAATAGCCGCAATTGCTGTAGCCTGTTGAAACCTACCAAGTACGAAGTTCCTTCATACATATGTCACTTCTTGCTAGCGGCCTCCATAGCCTCTCGCTTCTTCTTCTCGTAGATGGAATTCACCTTGCCCTCCAGAGCCTCGCTGCAGAAAGCCTCAAATGGATTCCCCGTCAGATCGGGATACAGGTCCTTGGCGATTTGATATCCCAGGTAGCGCGCATACTCCGGCGTGTTATCTCCTCGGAGACCCCACGATTTCCGATATTGCAAAACCGACAGCCTATGAGGGTTGGCCTTGTCATCCTTTGCCTTGACCATCTCAGCCTCAATCTCGTCACCCGACATCTGCATTGTGATGTTAGTTTAATCGCTCAAATATCAATCCTTCACCGTCTGTTTCTCGTCTCATATGTCTCTTTTTGTTTACGAGTTCAAGGTGGTCTAGAACTTACGTATTTCCTCTCAACCTTTTCTCCACTCATCTTCTCAATCAGATCGTACACCTCGTTCTGGGACAAGAGCTCGGTGAACGCGAAGACTCTGTGATTCAGGGTCTGTGGATCCGCAATAATGCGCGCGACGTATTTGCCGATATCGCGTAGGTCAGTCATACCGGAGCGAACGATTCCGTCTCCGGCGATCCAGTTGTCGAATGGACTCGCGACTGCATCGATACGTCCCGAGGGAAGACGCGGCAAGCTGATCTGGTACCACCAGCCAATATCGATGACGGTGTACGGGAGGTAGAGAGTCTGGACGTGGTTCAAGACATCCTCTTTCTACAGGTTCAACTATCAGCTCAATGAACTTTTGCGATCGCCTGATACACATCAGATCTAAGCCTGTCAATCTGTTCCTTACCTGGTCCCGGAACCACAACATGCCCCTGCCGGGCATCACCGTCCCAAAGAAGCAGGGGACAAATCGCTTTACCCCCGCTTTCTTAGCCGCACTGGCGAGGGGAATTTGGTCGAGCAGCTTGTCTGCCACAATGGCTGAAACGACCACCTCATGACCGGTAAGCTGATTCGCGATTTCATCTTCGGATCCGCTCAGGTCAACTGAGGCAATCTTGACGCCCCTCTTCTTCAAAGCTTTGACCTCTGGCTTCTCCAGCGAGCTCGGTCGGATAAGCGCAGTTATCTCCTATCAGAAGACTTATCAGTACTAAACATCAAGATGTAAAAACATGATAAAAGACGAGGTTCTCACATATTTAGTCTCAGGCGAGGAGAGGAGTCCATTCATAATGGAGGTTCCGGTCTCGCCTGTTCCGCCGAGGACTGCGACCTTCATGTTGGATGTTGGTATTGGGTTGTCAAGAAGCTAGAATGCGTTGTTATCTGGAATTGAAGCCAATGATCTCAAGCCTCCAGTGTTTGTTGTCGATGAGTTGGACTTGAGGATAACTTATGCTCTCGAAACTCGTAGAGTCAAGTATGGATCCCTCTTTACCCATAAAACCGCCTACTATTGGCTCTCATAATCAACCCGAAGATGATATCATAGCAACGCTATTTCCCGGTGTCTCGAACAGTCAAAAGTCCGCAAAAAGCGGGGAAGACCTGCGGACTGGCCCGGTTTGACGCAGCGGAGTTTTATCGGGTTGGGGCTGAATGCAACGGGGACGCAGCTTCCCGTACCTAGGGCCGGGGGCCCGCGCCAGCCCACTGGGTTTCGGTTCCGGAAGTGACTGGAGGACCGGGGGCGGCGGCCAAAACCTCGGCCGAGGTGGCTCTTCTAAAGGCTTTGGCTTACAAATCTGATTCAACCCCGTGTTGTCTTTCAGCTTTTCCCCTCGTTTTAGGATACGAATAATACGAGACATCTCGAGGTTGGTCATCAACATCGTGTTGGTTTCCGTTTGAGCATTGTGATGCCGTTAACAGCCTCATATTCCGACAGCCTAGCTGCAATGAGAAGTCCACATTTGACTCGAGCATTTGTATTTTTGAGTTAGCTTAAGCGCAACTACTACTCTATCGTGACGAAGCAAGTGGGAAATGTCATATCTCAATCTCACTGTTACGCTGGTGAAATCAACTAAGTAGCTCAGAGAATCTCGTATCATGTCTGTCAACCTTCCCACCATGAAAGTAATGTGAGTAAAATTTCATACTATGGTTACTGACTAAACCAATGGTAAGCTGCCGCAAGTTTGATGATATGATGTACTTTCAAGCGGGCACGTATTTGCAATTTGCCCCTTCTCTCGCTGCAGGGAATGATTCGACAATGCGTCAAAGATGTCGAAGAAAATCTCAAAGGATTGGCAATCACTTGAAGCGGTGTAGACTGGACCTATGCATTGAGTCAACAGCGCATCGCCGGTTGGCTAGGACCAGCTCTATCGT
Organism: Colletotrichum salicis; assembly: GCA_001563125.1. Taxonomy (NCBI): domain Eukaryota; kingdom Fungi; phylum Ascomycota; class Sordariomycetes; order Glomerellales; family Glomerellaceae; genus Colletotrichum; species Colletotrichum salicis. The sequence goes on from JFFI01001632.1 coordinate 16,027, forward strand.
GAGACCTGTGTTCTGGGGACAAGGCCCTTCAGATCCTGTCCTACCTCAATTGCCGCGTTTTCTGTCTCTGTCGACCTCATGCTTTTCTGCCAATCTCTTTTCTTTCATTCCTTCCTCCTTCCCGCATCTTCAATGCAAATGTTGACTAAACCATCTCACCGCAGCTGACTTTGCCAGAGCCATCGCCTCCCTCTCTCCAGGCTTTCCGGGATCCCCTCTAGTCAAGCAAGCATGCTCAACGCCGGGATAGTGATGATACTCAAACAGCACACCCTTCTTCATCATAGTTTCGAAATAATGTGATTTGAGCTCGGGAGTGAACTGCACATCAAATTCGGGAGCCAACAGCTGCACTGGAACCCCAACACCATCAATGTCCTCCATGGTCAGCAAGCTAGGGTGGCCAGTCGCGATGCAGTCGACCAACGGGGGGCTATGTTCTTTGGCCCCAAGGCGGAACACCGCCCATCCTCCATAACAAAACCCGATAGCTCCGACTTTCTTGTGCTTCTTGCGAAGCTCCTTGACGAAGTTGGTGATTTCAGGCTCTCGGATCTCCCGTGAATTGTCCCTTCCAAAACTCGACAGGTCCAACTCGTGCCATCGGCCCTGAAGCACCGGCTCAAAGGGTACAATCCAACCGCCAAAGAAGTCGGGCAGATAAACCGTCGCATTGGCTTCGCGGGCGTAGTGATCCGCTAAGAGGCGTGCGTTGGGAAAAGTCCAGCCAAAAAGGTCGTGGACGATGACGATTGCGGCATCAGGGTTGTCGCCGGCGATGTAGACGTCATTGTTGGCAAGCTTGTCGGTTCGGCCCGTAGGCGTGCCGTCCCATTCGAAGGCTTTTAAGCAACACGACGGGATAGCCATTTCTGGGTCTTGAATGCGTCAGTAGCACAGCGCCTCTTATTTCTTGTAGGAAATAGTATAATTGAGTTTAAAATTTGCAATGACGAGTTGAACAAGGCGATAATATGAGGGCTTTGTAGCTGTACCGGCATGATTGCGGCCTTCGGATATACTGCTAAACACCGGTGCCACAACAGTGCGGAGAAGGCAAGTCGGCCATGAAAGAGTCCGGACGCCGATCTTCCAATGAGACGTGCGTTACTCCAACTGTCGAGGCATTTGCTGGTCAGGGCAAGAGCATCGTAGGTTGAAGTGAGATGGTGATCGTAAGGTCGTTGATACACCAATCAAAGCTCTAGACGTACGAATGCGAAAGCGGCTCGGGCTAGGGACTTCGGTTTAGCATCCTTAATGGGGGCCGAAAACCAACCATGCAGTATTACTCAAAAGTAGAAGTGCCCGCCCTTATGTTACGCCCGCCGCAACTTGTCACTGTGGGCGCGTAGCAATGCAGAACAAGGGACAATGATGCCGGAGTCATCATTATCGAAGCTTTTGTTTTGTGCCACAGTTGGTTACCTTGACCTTCTCGTAACACCTTAAATCGGTATTAAAGCAACCCTGTATTCTTTAGAACCCTAATAAAGTACCCCTTTCTACCTGTCTATAAGTGTTACGGCCAGCTATTACGGCCAGCTAGTAGTAAGGGTATGTTTACAGAAGTTAAGGCTGCGATACTCAGTAACAAT
>JFFI01001633.1:0-16286 GCA_001563125.1 Colletotrichum salicis
GCATCCTTAGTGGTCCCCTCGTAGCTTCGCGATCGTCAGCACCTTGTTCGTAGCTTAGCTGTCAAGCGCCTCATCCGCTCGTACATTCTGCACTCTTGACAGCCTGCAGCAAGCCAGTCATCGTGCCGTTGCATCTGCTTCTGCCGCTGCCGCCACCACCCGAAGCTCACTACCGGATCACACGACCCGGCTCCTCCTAGTAACCGCGGCCCAAGAAGCTCCTCCGCCGCCGCCATCCCGACCGAAAAGCCGAAACAATCCCTCAAATCTCAAATCCTCCCGCGCGCCGTCGCCTCACAAACCGCCCATCATGAACGCAGCACGCTTCCTCCGCCGTCCCGCAACCTTTGCCCTCCGACCCTCCTTCATCGTCCCCCAGTCTTCCGCCTCCTTCTCTTCCTCCGCCTCCTTCAACTTTGCCCGCACAATGGCCGCCGCCGCCAAGATCAAGGTCAAGAACCCCGTCGTCGAGCTCGACGGCGACGAGATGACCCGCATCATCTGGCAGACCATCAAGGACAAGTTCATTCACCCCTACCTCGACATCGACCTCAAGTACTACGATCTCGGCCTGCCTTACCGTGACGAGACCAACGACAAGGTCACCCTCGACGCTGCTGAGGCCATCAAGAAGTACTCGGTCGGTGTCAAGTGCGCCACCATCACTCCCGATGAGCAGCGCGTGGAAGAGTTCAAGCTTAAACAGAGTAAGTGACGTGCGTTGGGTGTCTTTTCCACCGTCTACTCCCCCCTCCCTTCCGGTAGCGTTCCGTGCCCGCTCAAGAGTGTCCCACCGGCACTTGGAACTGGTCAAACCCCCCGTGCTTGTAGCTTCCGCGCCGAGAGACTTGTCTCATTCTCCCGCTCCCCGCACCCCGGGGATGCAGCGCCGGCGCATGCATATGGTCTCCCCTCTACACGTCCTCTGGACCTGCACAGTTCCTTCACCGCATCCTAAAGTTCCTCCTAAAGCACCCCAAAGCAACCCTACCTAGCACTACAAAGAACATGGACTAATTCAATGGCTCCCCTTCCCTCCCAACAGTGTGGCTCTCCCCCAACGGCACCATCCGTAACCACCTCGGCGGTACCGTCTTCCGCGAGCCCATCGTCATCCCCCGCGTTCCCCGCCTGGTGCCCGGCTGGAAGAAGCCCATCATCATCGGCCGCCACGCCTTCGGCGACCAGTACCGCGCCAAGGATGCCGTTCTCCCCGGCAACGGCACCCTCAAGATGGTCTACACCCCCGAGGGCGGCGAGCCCCAGGAGATCGAGGTCTACAAGTTCAAGAACGGTGGTGGCGTCGCTCAGACTCAGTACAACACGGACGAGTCCATCACCGGCTTCGCCCACGCTTCCTTCAAGCTCGCCCTCACCAAGAAGCTGCCCCTGTACATGAGCACCAAGAACACCATCCTCAAGAAGTACGACGGCCGCTTCAAGGACATCTTCCAGGAGCTCTACGAGACCAAGTACAAGGCCGAGTTCGAGGCCGCTGGCATCTGGTACGAGCACCGTCTCATTGACGACATGGTTGCCCAGATGGTCAAGTCCTCCGGCGGCTACATCATGGCCCTGAAGAACTACGACGGTGACGTCCAGTCCGACATCGTCGCCCAGGGCTTCGGCTCCCTCGGTCTCATGACCTCGGTCCTCATCACCCCCGACGGCAAGACCTTCGAGTCCGAGGCCGCCCACGGCACCGTCACCCGCCACTACCGCGAGCACCAGAAGGGCAACGAGACCTCCACCAACCCCATCGCCTCCATCTTTGCCTGGACCCGCGGTCTCATCCAGCGCGGCAAGCTCGACGAGACCCCCGAGGTCATCGCCTTTGCCGAGTCCCTCGAGAAGGCCTGCATTGACACCGTCGACGTTGACGGCATCATGACCAAGGACCTGGCCCTCGCCTGCGGCAAGACTGCCCGCTCTGACTACGTCACCACCAACGAGTACCTCAACGCCGTCGAGCGCCGCATGAAGAACATCCTCAAGGAGAAGTTGTAAATCAAAGACGAAGAATAAAAAACGCGGGCCCGCCGTTGTTCAAAATCACAACCGCCCTTCGGCCTTGTAGACTTCAGAAAACGCTACATTCTGTAGAAGGAGGCGGCGAAAACCGGCTTCCTATGGGATAGACGAACCCCTCGAGACGTAAGAAAGGAGGCGGAAGGATCAATGATCTACGAAGCTCTCCCTTCTCGTCCTCGGAGAAGAGGGCCCTCTGTATCTAACCTGCGTGAACATGCGAATCTTGTTTTCTCTCTCTTGCATATCGAAGCAGCAGAAGCATGGTGGGTCATCTATCTGTATTTTCCGTCGGCTCTCTCTCTCTGTTCTTTCTGGTTTCTGTTTCAGGCAACTTGATATCATCTGGTTTGAGTATTATTATTTTTTCCCCTTGCGCGAGAAACAGAAAAAACGTCACGAAGAGGGGAATATGGGCATAAGGCATACTAGGGGTTTGGGTTTGTCTGTACACAGTGAAAGGCTACAGTTGGTAAATACCGAATGTCAAGTTCACAACACAGAAACACGATACGTCCACTTGTTTGATCACAAAGATTTGAAGTTGTGCCCATGTGAGGAAAAGAACAGGAAGAGAAGAGAGAAAAAATGACCCATTGCTAATCCCTAATTTTGCCCATCCCAATCTGGACCTGGTCAAGGAATCTTCCGTTACGCCGTTTCCTTGAGCTTCAGCACCCTAGCTCTCCCGTCTCTCCCTCATTGTCTTTGGAGCCCACCCCACGTACATTGCTCATGAAACCGCGCACCACACGGGGCATGGGAAAGAACAACAAGTTCAAAGGAAAATAACAGAAAAGAGAATCCATCGATGCATGATGTAGTGTACAAGTCTAGGAAAGAAAGTTTTCTGTGCTGATTTGATTCCCGGCTACCGAGCCAGAGCCAGAGCCGCAACATACAGTGCCAAAGAGAAGTCGAGCTGATGCCTCCCAATCGTGACCTCAATCAAGCATACTACTAGCTCGATTGCTCGTGGCATATAGAGTGGCCTCCCAAAAAGAACAAATCAGTCATCTGACGACTAACTTGGCAATCTACGTCGACGCGGCTTCTAGTCGTCTCTGTCGCGGGACAGCTCGCTCTTACGACCTCTCTTGGATACGGTCGGAGTACTCACGTCAGCGCTCTCGCTCTTGCGCTTCTTCTTAGTCGGCCTGCTGCTCGAGCCCCGGGGCCGGTACCCGTCGTCGTCGTCTCTACCGGCGCGCTTTCTCTTGCCGCGACCCGTGGCTGGCGTCGCGAAGCTAGGGCCGTCCGAGTCGGCCTCCTCCATGCTGTGGTCGTAGCTATCGGCGTCACGGCGCAGGGCGGCCGCCCTTTCCATCGCCGCGGCTGCCTTCTCTGCGGCTCGCTGCGCAGCTTTCTCGGCTCGTACGGCTGCGAGCGAGGCGCGCTTACCGCCTCGCGATCCGCGACCGCCCCGGGTCTCGCCCCTTGACGCGCCGCCGCCGCGCCGTCTCCGACCGTCTGTCGGAGGTGCCTCGGCTGCTTCTTCGTCTCCGGCGGGTGCGGCGTTCTCGGCATCCTGTAGGAAGGTCTTTGGCGCGTGCTTACGGAGCCAATTGTAGACGCTCGTAGGATTCTTCATCGCGATCGTTTGGGAGAGGGCGTGCGGGTTGGTCTCCGGGAGAGGAGCGTTGTTGCGGGCGACAGGGGCCAGTGTTGGAAGCAGGTTATCGGAATCGATGCGTCGGTCCACGTCGTGGATGTAGTCATCAATATCATCGGGCGTCAGGAACGAAGGAGGATGAGGCTCGCCGGAGAACGGTTCCATATCGGCCACGACGGTGGGATCCTGCTCCTTTGCTTGGGAGTAGGTATAATGCGGTACCTCCTTGAGGAGTGTGTCCAGCGACTTGGTAGGTTCATCGGACTTCTTCTCAGACGTGTCGACATCAAGAGTTGGAAACGATGTATCTTCGGGCGGGTCTTGGGAGAGATCGAAGCGCTTGTCGAAGGGCAGCTGAGCCGAGGAGTTCATGTCTAGGAGCAGGTCGAGTATGCGACTGGCACAGAGGATTAGCAACCGTTCACCAATAACTCACGTGGAGCATAACACTTGACAGACGCCAGGAAATACTCACTCGTTCTCGATGGCGATGCGCTTCGCAGTGGCAAGCGCTAGGGACTCTTGACGGTGCAATTCCTCGCAGTCGTGCATCTTCTGATCGAATGTGATGCGCATCTTGCGGTACTTCTTCTTCCATGACTTGTATGTCGCCTTTCCCTCTCCATTTTCCTCATCTTCGGTTTCTTGACCTTCGGCCTTGACGTCGCGGGTGGCGACGGCGCCGTTGGCGTCGCTCATCGCGGATGGCATGGGCGCGGGCGACACGGGAGAGTTTTCGTTAGTTGTAGAAGGAAGCAATTAGTCGTGATTCGAAGATTGTATCGATCGATTGAAGAAAGAGGCTGTTGACGGTAGATGGCGGATAGCGAATGGATTCTACCATTGGCGATGGGAAAGATTTGGGGTTGGTATTGATGACATTTACGGCTGACTGTTGGTTGAATATGGAGTTTCCACGGGCGCGCGGATGCAGGGCGACGACGAGGCTACGATGCACGTTCCTGGTCACTTCTCTCCAGTGAGAGCTTGGGAAAAGCGTTAAGATTAGAGCCACGCGGGGAGTTCAGATAAGCGACCTCCCAAGGTGAGAGAGGGTGTGGGCCTTGTGCGTCAGAGTGGGGTGTAACTATCACATCTCAAACTCTCCAATTCTTCCTTCACCAGTGAGAGAGACTTGTCGAAAATCATTGAACTGCAGTTCCCACAAACGGGGGGTTTTTTTTTCTTCTTTCAAATCTCGTAATTATTCGTTCTCGTCCCCTCAATTGTATGTTCCGCTTCTTCAAACCTCTACGAATGGCCGAAAACGCAGCAAAGAGACTCAAGATGTCACCCGTCACCATCGGCACCCACAATGGCCACTTCCACGCCGATGAGGCCCTCGCGGTGCACATGCTGCGCAAGCTGCCCACCTACCACGACTCCCAGCTGATCCGCACTCGCGATCCCAAGCTCCTCGAGACCTGCCACACCGTCGTCGACGTCGGCGGCGAGTACGACGACGGCAAGAAGCGCTACGACCACCACCAGCGCGGCTTCGTCACCACCTTCCCCGGCAAGAACACCAAGCTCTCCAGCGCCGGCCTCGTCTTTATGCACTTTGGCAAGGCCATCATCGCCCAGACGCTCAGCGAGGGCGCCGAGACCCCCATCGCAGAGGACAGCGCCGAAGTCGAGCTGCTGTGGAACAAGCTGTACGAGAGCTTCGTCGAGGCCCTGGATGCCCACGACAACGGCATTTCTGTCTACGACCCCAAGGCCGTCGCCGCCGCCGGTCTCGAGAAGCGCTTCAGCGAGGGCGCCTTTACCCTCGGCTCCGTCGTCGGCCGCCTGAACGCCAACTGGAACGACCCGATCCCCTCTGACCCTGTCGAGGCCCAGAAGCTCGAGGACGAGCGCTTCGTCAAGGCCAGCCGCCGCATCGGCGAGGAGTTTGACGCCGACCTGGACTACTACACCAAGGCCTGGCTTCCCGCCCGCGCCGTTGTGCAGGCCGCCTTCGAGAAGCGCACCCAGTACGACCCCCAGGGCCGCGTGCTCGTCCTCGAGGGCCAGAGCGCACCCTGGAAGGACCACCTCTACTCCCTCGAGGGAGGCAACCCCTCGGTGGTGTACGTTCTGTACCCCGAGAAGCCTACTCCCGATGCCAAGTGGCGTGTGCAGGCGGTGCCCGTTACCAAGGACTCTTTCGAGAGCCGCAAGCCCTTGCCCGAGGCGTGGCGCGGATTCAGAGATGCGGAACTGGACGGCATCTCTGGCATCTCCGGCTGCGTCTTTGTCCACGCGGCTGGCTTCATTGGAGGAAACAAGACTTTTGAAGGCGCCAAGGATATGGCGACCAAGGGTCTGGATCTGTGAAACAGGGCACCTATAGAGATTGTCCACTGGGAGGAAGGTTACTGGGATATGGAACGGCGTATGGCATCAAAAGAAGTGTCTTATTGCTCATCAACAGATTGGGTCCCCGCAACATTTCCATTTCGATATTGAAAGCTGTGAGCATTTTTGTGATAGTAATTGCACGGATCGAGCCGACTGCTAATCAATCCTCAAGCCGTGCAAGTGATAGAAGGTCCCGATAGGTCCGCAGAGGAGGGTTGTCCTAACATGGTGCTCTTAAGAGGAAAACGCGAGCGTCCACAAGAACCAACAAGGCCGTCACATGTAAGAAACGCATTTACGTGCTCGAACCTCTTCTGGGCTGAGTGGAGGAGTTCGAGAAACGCGTGTACAGCCATGTGCGCATACGGATAAGACGAAGGGGGTCTCAATTTAGTTGCCTCCATATGCCTGTCGTTCTTCTTTCATCCTCCTCCTTCAGTCCTAAAAAAAGCTTGTACGGAAATGCTTCAGTCTTCGCAATAGTTCCGTACATCGCGGACAGGATATCCAGTGGCGCGACCTTGAGAGCGTCGTAATCTGCAAGTCCTTCCACAGCAGACAAACTCAGAGACAAGCGTCTCAGTCCTTTCAACAACCATTGGTACTTGGTTCCCAACCCCATTCTAACGCCTAGGAGACCCGTGAAAACATCAACACAGCATCATAACATCGTGGTAAAAACCGGCCCCGTGAAACAACCCAATTTGCCGCCGTGTAGTTTCAATAACACCCTTACGAAACTTGGGACAAGGGAGAGAGTATAGACGAAAAGGTCCTGCAGGGCCCTCATCTCCGGATAGGGATAGCCTCGGTCTTTGCGGCTCCATCGACTGGAGAGGTGTTTTCCTGGCCCTTAAGCTCGGCCTCTTCAGCGCTGGTCTCTCTATTGAGGAAGCTCGCCTCCTTGACAGGGCTACCGGCGTGGGCACCGGCGGCGATGCTGCCGTGGTGCTTGTTGCCGTTGAGGGAGGACGAGGAGTTGTTGACGGGGCTCGAGAGATGGGGGATGTTCTCGGGAACAGGGTGCTGGGATCCGACGGCACCAGTATCGACGCTGTCACCCTTGCCCGCCTTGGACATGGCGTAGTCGCCCGAATCGAAGTACTTGCGGTCCTTCAAGTGCTTGGCGAAGTGGTCGGAGCGAGAGGGGAGCTTTCCGTAAAGGCGGAAAAGACGTTGTTCCTCGGGGGAAAGGGACTATGATGGTATAGCTTAGTAACGGATTTATCAAGTAACGCAGTGAGAATTGAACTGCCTCGCAAGTCGGTGATGCCATCACGGGCTTCATCGTCAAGGTGGGGCATTGGGTAGCGAGTGGCTGGGTTTAACGTACCGAGACGTCGACCTTGTTCTTCTGGAGAGGGTTCATCTTGTTGGCTGGTTTCGCACTGGATAAGAAGGTGTTTCTTTTGCTCGATAGAGACTCGCAATGTGAAGAAGACGAAAAAAATATCGGTGGAAGAAAGAGTTAGGGAGGAGGTCGGTTGGAGGTAAGGTAGACGGAAGTGGGATGCAGGTGCGAATGTGACGGGAGTTGGAGGTGCAGGTGGGTTGTAAGGCGGTTTTCTGCGGGGCCCCTTTCTTTTTGGGGGAGAGGGGGACCTGAGGAGCTTGACAGTGAAGGCAGGCCGGCCCAATGCCAGAGCGAGCCGGGTGGAGGAAGTACGTACTCTATTACCTACCACTCGGAAGGAGTACCTACCTTCACTGCTCTTGCCGTCCTTACATACTCACCTATCGGGGTTGCGCTTAGGACGGGATGCTAAGTAGATGGCAGTACGTACTAAATGTGACTCTTCTTCTAAAGGTACCTTACCAATATGTAAGTCAAACCTCGCAAGGTGAATATGGGCTCCAAGGTAAACCAAGTAACGGCACAAGAACGGCGAGAGGCACTGGGAATCCGAACGAGCGGATGCCAAAAATTGACAGGCCAGGGTAGGGCAATTGGGTTCGAGGATACGGTGGATTATGACCACTACGATCAACTTGTCTACGGATACCTAACCATGCGAGCTGGGAAATTTTCGGTTTCATCTGGTTTCCGTCCACCGGAAAGAAGCGCAAAGCATAAGGCAAGACTACAAAGTGAAGAAAACCAGACAGAGAGAGGAGAAAAAGAAGGGTCCAGGTCGAGATCAGGATCCAAATTCTGTGAAGAAAGTGCCCATCCCATCGACGAACTATCCATTCACAGAGGCTGCATAATGTTTACAGTCTGGTTTATTGCTGGGCTACCCATTCCTACTCCCCCGCCTATAGACGATTCGCCATGTAATTAACCTCGTTCTGCAGCGCAATGCCTTGTTGTGCCAGCCCATCCGGCTCCATTGAGCCCAACTCAGGCCGGGTCGCGATGACACACAAATAACGGGGCGGCGACGTCTTTTCATGGAACAGCCACGACATGGAGAAGTCCCTATTTGCTCAGAGAGGTGCCTGCTAGGGGCTGCTTCCGCGACGAGACATGGCTCACCTTGCAACTTGCTTGACATGGTGCTGGTTGTCCCCCGAGAACACTCGTGGGACTCGCGAGTGAGTTCGAGTCTCATAGACTCAAGTTTGTCACCATCGTCTCCCTACTTCAAGTCTCAACCCCTGACACAAACCTTTCTACATGTGGCCCAAGAAGATATGTTTGGTATCCGTACGGATACCAGCAGCAGCCCAATCCCTCGTTTGTCACTCCCTTCCCGACCAATGCAGCATCCCGGCACCAGCAACGCGTCTCCACCGCGGGCTGCGTAACCGTTGCCGATGACACAGCGTGCCGTCCTACCGGAAACCCCCCCAGCTATTCACTTGACCTCTCGGCCCCGACCCCATACGGAAGGGATGAGCTGTTCCTCCACGGCCTTCATATTTGTCGTGCCGTGTCAGTCGTGTTCAAGCACTGCCACACAGAAGATACGACGCAATTCTTGGAGCAGAGGTTGCTAGGCCCCGCAGAGGCAAACGAAATCCAAGAACAACAAGTTGATGGCCCTGATCGGTACCCTGGCCATCCTTAGGGCCTCGATGGGGAGCACGGCCATCAGATCGACCTGTATCAATGCTCCGTCTCTCGTTGGCTTCCTACTACCTATCTGCCGTCCGTGGTACCTGCGGCCGACCCGCGGGTCGCATATCCGGTCGACACTATCAAGAGAACCGGATCCAAGCTCCCAGACTTTTTACCCGTCATGGCGACCTTCGACCCCTTCATCGCGATGCCTTATCAGCCTTTTGACTGGCGAACGGCAATCCCAGGTGTGACACCTAGCCAATGGAGGGGATGATCCCCCATGTCTGATATAGCACTGAGAAGGCATCGGAGTGACGTAAAGCTGTCATCCCTGCCATACCGGTCAGGGAGGATAGAGGAACGACATCAGAGCTCGTCCTCGTTAAACAGTCACACAGTCCATCATCTGGAGAGTTCGATATTGTCTGGATACCTACCACTGTCTCGAGTGTCTCTAGTCCTGCCTCCCCGCATTCCGCCCCCAACGTGGTCTCAACCTTGGGCCAAGCTGTGATTGCTTCGGAGCAACTGCTGTCTGCCTACTAAACCAGACCGAACGAGGGGTGGCTTGGCCGATCGTCCTAGCGTTTCTTATCCCCTCCTTCACACCACTATGTCCCCAGAATCGAAAGTGGCCGTTCCCTTTCCGCCGCGCTTCGCCGAGGCAGCTCATGATACGACGGAACGACCCAAGGAAGGTTCGCTGCGATGGCAGCCGGGATAGCTCGCGAGCGGTCAATGGGATGCTTTCTGCAACCCTGCTTCATTCACCATTGCACAATCTATCCCCAATCATACGATTCCGCGTGATTGGGGGGTTCTAGAATCTAGCACTGGTAGTGTTGACAGCCCATCAACCTTTCCCACCCCTCATTGCCCACACAGCACTTCTGCGCACAGTGATACGGCTTGACCAGACTCCAGAGGGCTGCTAGTTCGCTGATCGAGTTTCCGGCTCTGGTCCGCCGGGGGGTTGCCTGCATAACGCGTGCTGCCATCCTACCGAATCTTCCGTTCCCGTTTCCCGTCTACATCTCTCAATTGGGGAAATGATGGAGTTGGAGATGCTTTCGGACTTTTGGCTTTGGGGCGCTTATTTCCTTGTATGTCTCCTATCGTTCCCCGCTTATCAGGCTTTCGTTGCTCTGCATGCTCAAGTGCGAAACACGAGTCGCTGGATGCCATCGTGACCTCGTGATGGTTGCCCACCCACTTGAACTTTTGGGTAGCTCTGTGAGCAATTGAGTTTCCATGGTCGACTGATAACTTGAGTGAGTAACTAATTACAGCAAAACTAAGTAATAGGTCCTAAGAAGTAATACTGTTCCAACGCTAGCTTCTTCGCCATTGAGAATGATAATCAATGATCTCTTATTCCCATCACATCTTTCGAGCACAGCGAATCCTCAGACGGTTGTACAATTGATGCGACATTCTCTTATCGCCTTTGCTGTCCTCTTCATTTGCCGTCGTCTCTCTCTTCATCCATGTCTCATCTGCCATGTGCGCATCGCGCCATGAATGCGGACAGACCAAGTATAGTATAAGAGAAAAAGCAGACCAATATCATTCCGAACTGTAGCCCTTCACCTTTCCGTCCAAAAACCATACTGTTCAGATCAGAATTTGTTTCTCCTGCTTCAAGTCCTTGACAAACTCAATCGGAACCTTCAGCGTCTGCGCGACTACTTCAGGCGGCGTGAGAGCGAGCCACTGGGTCAGAGAAATGTCCACAACTCTATCAGACTTGTACAGCTCGATCCATACCAAATCTTCCGTGTCAGAGGTGTTCTCGATGTAGTGTCTATACAGCAAATTAGCAAAGACATATTCCACTCCTTCCAGACGAGCATCTACTCACCCGCTGTTGTCCGGGAAAGCCGCCGTATCTCCCGCCTCCAAGTCAAAGGTTCTCGACGCCGCACTTCCGATAAACACAGTCGCCTTCCCCCTGCCCTTGTGAAAGTAAAGCCACTCTTCCGCGTTGGGATGCCAATGAAGCTCCCTTAGACCGCCAGGCTTCAGGGTGACGAAGGTAGCAGCAATGGTCTTGGCAATGGGAAAGTTGGTAGAGTCAATCTTCCTAAACTCGCCGCCGTTGCCAGGAACCTTCTCGGGCGGGTGCTCAAAGGTGCGATACACGAATGAACTATTGCCGGATAGGTACTGCCCCGGAGGAACTGTCACGTTCGTGGTTGCCACGGTTCCGTTCAGGATGTACGGGTTCGAGGCGGGCAGCTTGTCAAAGACGGAACGGCCGACGCCAAAATTCCTGGCCAAGATGTCTCTCGGAGTGTGGGCCAGCCAGTCGACGATGTTGAATGTGGTTCTTTTCAATATCAGTTGATTTCCCTACGCGAGTGTCAAGTAGAAGGGAGAGCACCTACCCAATCTTATCAAAGTCGGCTTCGTCGAAGGCCAACAGAAACTCGGATTCTTCAGCAACTCCTTGCACATAGTGAGCGGCACCTTTGGGGAAATACCTGGAACACACGTCAGGATGAAGTCGTCTTCGACCACTGAGTCTTGATCTTACCATATGTCGCCGTAGTTGAGTTGCTCGACTTGGCTTTTTCCGTCTTCGCCGACGGCTCCAATGAAAATCGAGCCAGAGTAGACAAACCCCCACTCCGCAACCCGATGCCAATGCAGCTCTCTCACCGCGCCACGCTTGATATGTTGCTGAGCAGCTGCAATATCGTGGCTTTGAGGCAAGTCTTGAATGACCTGCTCGCGGACCCAGCCTCCGTTAAAGATGCGGGTCTTGGAATCAGAGAATCTCCATTTCAAATTGGGCACCACGCCGCTGTCAGTGGATTGCCGGCCGAGGTTATCTGGGTTCTCTCTGTCGATTGCGTTATTGGTACCACCTAGTGTCGTCTCGTCAGTTTGAACTATCTTTGGGAAGTTGAGCTGTGTGTTGTGTTACTTACCCAGAATTGAGGCCCCTTTGCCGTTGGCGTCGATGGGCTGTCCGATATTGAACTGGGAGTCTCTCTTCGCAACTCGAGGCGAGGCACTCGTAACGGCCACGAGGCCGATGAGTCCTACCACGGAGGTCTGAAGTAGTCTCATTCTATCAGGTAACGAAAAAAAAGGCTTGTGACGGAGGTGCAGAGTGTGGGAGATGAAACGAAACACCGCAAGGCGGAGGATAACCTGCAAACTATATTTTATAAGTGTCTATAACCTTTGGAACACCGCCCCTAAGTCTGGAGTCAATTTTTCATTTCCTCCGGCGCGATGGCGAAATTTCCCATACTATCACGCTCAAAGTAAAAAGTGACTATGGCGTTGAGGTTGCAGCTGCAGAAGCAACGGTTCGCGATGATGACATTGACCATTCAGCGGCATCGTTGCTTTCCGGTAGACACTATTGACTATTCCAATTGAATCCTCACCGGTATCTTCCTCAGTTTCAAGAGTGTGTATGTGTCTTCGATGGGAGTTGGTGTGATATTGGCTGGATGATCGACCGCATTTGTCTTTGAATCGGGTGCGCCGCTAGGTTGGACCCCGGCCATTCGACATATATCCGAAAACAACGACATCGTGGGAAAGCGTGGGGGAAAGACTGCTTGAGCGCTGATCCCTATCGACGGCATCTTACTAGCCTGACTGAGGCTTACTTTGACGCGATGGGCTACGGTAATCTACTTTAACCTTGTCTTCCTGCAGATATTGGTTAGAGTGTAAGCTGCATATTTGTGGTAGTCTTCTTCATCGCAGGCCCAAGTATTGCGCTCCAAGACCGGGGCGAAGTCGTGATCTACGTTGATCTAAAGTAGAGGCACGGGCACATACTATCAGTGCCACGTCGACTCTGCTAGAGAATGTAAGATAGAAAGAGGCAGTCTTCAACACATAGCTATCCTTTCCCGCAGAGATCAGATGGTTCTCATGACTTCTCGTCCGCTACTCTGGCAGTTAGTTTTGAGGGTTCGAATAAGACCCAGAGAGGGCGCCAACATTGCAGGGAAAACATTGACAAGAAACGCTACGGCAAATCCTCTTTCACCACGTGAATTTTTGAAACACTGACTAGTCTACGCTCTTTCTCAAGTTGAGGCCAGCCGTGTGCAAGTAAGCATGGCTGGTCAACCCAACCCGCATACTAGTCGAGCACGAATACGCTACGCTACCAGGGCCATCTTCAACATATACAAGATCGCCATCAGTATGTTTCAGTCATGTTCTTTATCACAAATTAGAGAAATTAAGGTTTGATATGCCCGACGCAGTGGTAGGTCCAGAGACGCCTCCGTTGCATGCCTTAACGTCCCTTGCCGTTCAGCCTCACTGAGATCTCGTGCGAAATCGGACTTATCCGTCTTGAGTCCTTACGTGAACTCGAATTTCTATTCGTTCCACGTGACGCCATTTGGTACTATCGATATATGTCTGAGTTTGGTACATCTCGTCCCTGTCAATCCAACAAATAACATACCTACGTCGTCCAGTTGAGAGATGATCTGCAGTCTTTCATCTCACCATGGCTATTCGCGTGGTCGCCATCAACGTTGATCAACTTCGTGACATTCGTTAAGCTTACTTTCTGGTCTCATTGCCGAAGCGCTGGACCGCACTAGCGTTGCTTGACGCAAAGTCAAGACATCGTCAAGAACTCGAGTGATGTGTTCTACAGCTCGAGCTCACCGGACACCTAAGCTTCCGGGCTCGACAGGATCACGACATTGCAGTCTTTCCTCTTGAGCAACAAAATTTGGCCACGAAGGGCTAGAGGCTATGAATCTTTGAATTGTGATAGGCAATGTGTGAGTCCCGACTTCTTGGCAAAGACATGTTCAGGCATCTCTCCTGTGCTGCATGACTCTAGGAAAGTTCTCTTGAGTGCATCTTGATTATCGTCTTGGTTCACGGCATACTCATTCTTCAAAATAGCGTAGATGATGAGGTTTATTGGCTTCATGATGTGATTTCTTAGTGAGGCCACGTCCAAAGGAAAGATGCGGTTGTTTGTTAGGCCACGCTTCTTGCAGCACATGATGGAGTATAAGAACAATAGACAAGAGCCAGCAAATTGGTGTTAGAAACATCTTCAAGCAACCAGACAACTTTGTTTCAGCAAACTGTTACCGGCAGCTCAATTACCTTAGGATGCTTTCCAAGATCTCCCTCGCGGCTCTCACGGGCTTCCTACTGTCTCCGGCGGCAGCAGGGCCAGTCAATGGCAACGACTACACTCCCGCCAGCAAGAGAAGTCCTCTGGGACTCAGGTTGCCTCCCCTGATTCCTTCCATCCCGGGAGTCACGGAGCCTCTAGCCTCCAACGCTCCTCCTCTCCCCATCCTTCAGATTCCGACGCCTCCTCTCGAGAGCCCTCCTTTCACCGGCGCCAACATCAAGCCGAAGAAGATTGGCTACTTTTGGACTGGAGCTGGCGACAATATCCACAAGGACTTCTTGGTCACTGCCAGTTTGGACGATGTGAGTTATGCCTCTAACTTGACTTCCAAACCCAGCGTGTTGAACAATACTTACTTTCACTCTCGCCTCTTAGGACACTTTTGGTCAGATCATTGCTCTGACTGATGTGCCAACGAGCGGAAACTCTCCTCATCACCTGGGTAGCTCCCTCGATGGGAAGACACTCATCGGAGGCGGTCTGCTGTCTCTACTCAAGACCCAGGACACAGCCTTCTACTTCGATGTCTCCAACCCTTACGCACCCAAGTTCAAGAAGTCCAACCGAGCTCTGCTGAGTTCCATTGTCGACGAGATCCGCGCCAAACCAGAGGGGTAAGTCACTGCCCTTGCTACTTGTCTCCAATTATGCCCTTGCTCTGGTTTCTGTCTTGTCAGAACGGTTCCAAGTAACATGAGAAATACTGACGTTCTGGTGCGACTAGTGGTTTCTTCATCACATACATGGGCAGTGCTGTTGGCACTTCTCCCGGCCGTCTCGTCGAGACCAACGCAGAGGGCAACATTATCCATGAATGGCCAGAGAATGTCGCTGGAACGCTCAATATTCTCGGCGAGCAGTTCAGTCCCCATGGCCTGGCTGTGGATTTCAACAAGGGAATCATCTTGACCTCTGATTTTGTCGTGCCTATTACCATCCTCAAGCCGACTTTGGGAATTCAGAAAGTAAGCACCCTTCGCCTCTGGAATTTGTCCGATAGGACTATCATCTCGACCATTGCGATCCCCGCCGTAAGTATCTCCATTCACATCAACATGAATCATGCCGATCTAATGCTTTCCAGGGGCTGGGCATTCAAGATGTCAAGTTCATCCCAGGTAACCCCGAGAGTGCTGCTATTGCCACTGCTGTCGGCCCTGGCCAAGTCTGGATCATCTACCCGTTCCGCCGTGATTCATCTGGAAAGCAAGGCGTTGCTGAGCTGCTCTTTGACCTGGGCTCCAAAGCCAAGGACTCATTGGCCATCTACTCGGACATTACCGATGACGGCAAATTTGCATACTTCACCATCACTCTGGGCAACCACGTTGCAGCGATCGACATCTCCGACTTGAACAACGTCAAGAGACTGGATGACCCCGGCGAGACGCAGCCAATCATCGGACCTCACTACGTCAAGATCAGCCCGGATAAGAAGAACCTGCTCGTCACTGGATACTTTGTGCAGGGTGGTGATGTGAGTCTCGCGTTACTCGTTCATGTTTGACATTCCTGTACAGAGGTTTTTACTGACATATGATGTGTGATAGATTTCCATCGTCAACACCCCTGGAGATTACAAGGGTCACTGGCTCGATATTCTCCCTGATGGAAGTCTCAGCTTCAACAGATCCATCGACTTTGAGAGCATCTTCACTCGTGACCGCGGCGGCGCTCGACCTCACTCATCTGTCATTTTCGACTTGACTGACCCTAAGAACCCCAAATACTACTAGGGTCCCTGCTTACTATTACCCGACTCTTGTTGGGTTGCTGATCCGATGCTATACCAGATGCTAACGTGTGTGATTGGAGGCGAGATGGAACCTGCGGAAACACGAATGCCTTTCATTTCTTTTCAAATATAGTACCCATCTCTATCCTTTTTATGTTTATTTTAATTCTTTACGCCTGAGACTCCGGACTTTAGCTATGTTTCGCTCTCGCCTAGTAATGATTTATTTTCATGAATGAATGTGGCAAGTTGCCTCCCCGGTAGCCACTACTTCGCGCGTGACTGTACTTGAAGGTCATGAATCTTCCTCAAAAGGTGAACCATGTCATCCAAACATTTTCGAGCTTGATCTAAGAAAGATGTTCAACTCAAAACGGAGTTAAGAGGTCACCCCACACAACCGATCACCCAATTCGGC